>JAOSBN010120416.1:0-33992 GCA_027563595.1 Erythroxylum suave | reverse complement strand
GGGGAATCTTATTGGACTTTGATAATTCAAACTCTAATAAGCCTAGAATTAATTTAATCTCATTAGAATTAATTCTAGCTTATTAAATAAATGTCATTCCACTAAAGACAATTAGTTGAACTCTTGAACTATTAAATATTATGAGAACACATATTTTATGTCTAATTGCAAACCTTATTTAGAACCTTATTATAGCCATCCGCACAACAAAGGGTGAAATTACCGTTTTGCCTTTATGTTGGTTTTTCCTTCTAGATCTCCCGTTATAATTTATATGGTGATTATCACACATGATCTCATTTTGGTCTTAAGACTTGATGGGTAGCTAGTCCATCAAACTATTGGTGCTAGTTTGATCACCAAATCTCCTTAAAACCATCTAGAAATGATGATATCATTATAAACTCTTTATTTGAGTAATGTTCCCTAATACATGTTTCAATTAATAATTCCAACATGCAGACACTGGATTAATACTCTGTAAAAATCCATTCCAATCATATCAAGAATTATGATGAAACATATACGAGTTCACTCATCAAGATTGTGGTTCATAATAAGCGAATGCTTAAGTTGTATGTTTTAAGATTAAAATAACAGCCCACTTTATTCTTAAAAACATTCTTGATTTCAGATTCATTTAATAATGCCATTATCGATAGTCAAATACTATCATGATATGAAACTCATCATTCCCTTGAAGTAAACTCCTTTGCTTACACGTAGATAAATCGCAACACTACAGTCTAAACCATAATCAAGCAACCAACTTGATTATTCAACTATGAATCTATTAATTTAGATTATTATAACATACATGTTTCCCATACATCTCTAGGTATATGTATATTAATTACAAAAGAATCTTGGTACCTTATGACTAGATATGTAATGCTCATTAAAACCAAACTCTTTTATTTTATTAATAATAAATATTTCCATTACAAAACTGTAACTGAAGAAGATTAAGGTACATGTAAATACACTTGCTTTCTAGGGCACTATATTTACATAACTCCAACACGGTCCTGCATGAGTCTTACTAGCATAGTAGATTGCATGCAACTTCTTATCTTTCCGTGGACCGAAAACACAACTTATGGCCTGATCGCTTGCATCACATATCACTTCAAATGGTAATGTCCAGTCTGGTGGTGATAAAATTGTTGCTGAAATTAATGCCTCCTTCAAAGTATTAAATGTAAGCATATACTTATCATCAAATACAAAAGGTACATCCTTGACAAAGAGATTTATTAGAGGTCTCGCAATTTGTGAAAAGTCCTTGATAAAGCAATGTTAGAACCCTATATGACCTAAGAATCTTTGGTCATCTTTTACATTACTTGGTGGTGGAAGCTCTCAATCACCTCTATTTTTTCTTTGTCAACTTCAAACCCTTGATGTGAGATTTTGTGGCCTAGCACTATCCCTTCTTGTACCAGAAATGGCATTTCTCCCAATTCAGCACTAGATGTGATTCCTCATACTTGTGAAGAACTATATCCAAGTTCGTTAAACACATGTGCAGTTTCCAAAGATTGAAAAATCATCCATGATTACCTCCATTATATCTTCTATCATGTTCGCAAAAATTGACTTTATGCATCTCTGAAATGTGGCTGGAGCATTGCAGAGTCTGAAAGGCATCCGTCTATATGCAAATGATCCATAAGGGCAAGTGAAAGTGGTTTTCTCCCGATCATCTGGATAGATGAAAATCTGATTGTAGCCTAAGTATCCATCAAAGAAACAATAAAATGAATGGCCAGCTACCCTTTCTATCATCTGATCTATGAATGGGAGAGGGAAGTGATCCTTCTTAGTCACTGAGTTAAGCTTCCAACAGTCTATGCATACTCTCCATCTTGTGACTGTACTTGTCGAAATTACTGCTCCACTTTCGCTCTCTAACATTGTCATTCCTTCCTTTTTAGGTACACATTACATCGGGTTGACCCACTCACTATCAAAGATGGGATAAATTATCTCTACATCTAGGAGTTTGATGATTTCCTTCTTGAATACCTCCTTCATATTAGGAATCAACCTCCGTTGATGTTTCCGCATTGTTTTATAACCGTCCTCTAAATTTATTCTGTTCATGCAGACATTCGGACTTATTCGTCAAATGTCTTCAATCTGCCACCCGATAGCTTTTGTCTGCTTCTTAACAACCTCCACTACCTTACTTTCTTGTTTTTCACTCAATTGGTTAGAGATTATTATTGGTAAAGTTTTACCATTACCAAGAAAAGTATACCGAAGGTGTGCAGGTAAAGGCTTAAGTTCTAATGTCGGAGGCTTCTTTAAAGATGGTGGAGTGGGTGCTTCGGTCCGAACTAATTTGTCTTGATGCACTGGAACATTTGTCCCCTCTATCTCATCATCTTCCGTAGATTCAACATTCTAGTGTTCATTGTCATCCTCTGCTTATAATGACTTCACTTCTACAATGCAGCTCTCAATTTGTTCTTGCAGTTTATGATCAAATATTTCGACCTTCATGCATGCACTACTCGCTACTGGATTCTTCAAGGCCTTATTCATATTGAATTCAACTTGATCTTCTTCTATTCTAAGTGTCAATTTACCTTTATGAACATCAATTTTGGCTTTCCCGGTATTCATAATAGGTCAAACCAGGATCGATGGGTAGTTTTTATCTTCTTCAAAATCCAAAACCAAAAAATCCACTGGAATAATAAACTTGTCCACTCGCATCAGTACATCTTCCACTATTCCTAGTGGCCTTTTAATGGACTAGTCTGCCAGTTAAATTAACATTGAGGTAGGCTTGACCTCTCCTAGTCCCAACTTCCTGAATATTGATAAAGGCATAAGATTGATACTAGCTCCTAGATCGCATAAACACTTTGTGAATTCCAAGTCACCAACCACACAAGGTATTGTGAAACTTCCTGGATCTTTCAATTTTGATGGCATTTCACTAGTGACTATTGAGTTACAAATACCAGTTAAAGCTACCATCTAATTATCCTCCCAAGTATGCCTCTTCGATAATATGTCCTTCAAAAATTAACATATTTTGGCATATGTTCTAATGCCTCCACAAAAGAAAGATTGATCTATAACGTTCTAATTTCTCAACAAACTTCACAAATTGTTCATTCAGCTTCTTCTTTTGTAACTGATGAGGAAATGGTACCTTGGGTTGATATGGTGTCTGTGCAACATATGGAGGGTATTCTCTTATATACCCTTCTCTCTCCTTCTCTTGATTCTTCTCTACTAGCTGGGCAAGCTCCTCTCTTGTCCTTGTGGTTGGTTCAATTTCCTTCCCACTCCAAAGTGTGATAGCCTTTAGTTGCTCCTTTGTTTTTGGTCCCCATGTGCTAGGAATATTTCCGACCTTCTGCCTAAAGAAGGCATCTATCAGTTGACTCACTTGGGCTTTTAAATTATAAATGGAAGTTGCATGTCTCTTATTACTCTGCTCAAATTTGTCTTCCAACTTCTTATGTGCGTCATCTAAAGTCCCAAGCTTATATAAAATTCTGTCCAATTTAGAATCCATCGAGCTTGTTTTGGCCTGTTGGAAGCTTGTTTGGCCTTGGGGTCTGAACTGCCCTCCATTGTTGTTGTTTGACCAGGATAAGTTTGGGTGATTCTTCCACAGAGGATTATAAGTGTTGGAGTAGGGATTATTACCCCCTCCAAGTCCGAATTGGGCCCCCATATAGTTAACTTGCTTTTAGTTTTCATCCCTTGTTAGGTAACAGTTCATCGTATCATGATCCATCTGGTCACATAGCTCATATTTAAGTTGCACAGCTTTCATTGTAGATGAGGGTGACGCCTTCATATTGCTAAGTTGTCACATCAAGTTGTTGGTCTTAGCTTGCATTTCCGTCATCTGATCGACAGTGACCATTCCCTTCTACTCCCTAAAGTTGGTAGGTTGCCTACTACGTTTACTGGCCCATAAACAACTATTGTTGGCCATCTTCTCTTTTAACTCCTCCACTTCATTGACCGTCTTCCTCATTAACGATCCTCCTAACACCGCATCAATGGTGCCTCTAGTATATGGGTTAACACCATTGTAAAATGTCTGCAATAGGAACTCCTTGGGTAAATTGTGTTGTGGGCATCTCCTTAGCAGGTCCTTGTAATGCTCCCACGCTTCATAAATAAACTCCCCGTCACTTTGTTAGAAGTTTGTAATTTCTTTAATAATTTTGGTGGTCTTCGCTAGTGGGAAGTATTTATCTAAGAAGGCACGTACTAGCTGTTCCCACGTTGTGATATTAGCAAGGCTCAGTGAATAATACCAAGCTTTTGCTCTATCCCTAAGTATGAAAGGGAACAACCTAATACTCATTGCATCTTCCGACATCTGGTGATACCAGAAATTATCATAGATCTGGGAAAAACTCACGATGTGAGTGTTCGGGTCTTCGTTTGCTAGTCTATAAAAGTGGACATTCATCTAAAGCATATTAAAGAGTATTGGCTTTATTTCAAAAGAGATGGCTTGAACTAACAGTCTACCCACTCCTTGGGTTGCAAGATTGAACCCTAGCTTTATAAAATCCATAAGTGTCCTCTGTTGCTGCCTTTCAGGGTTGACTTCTTTATCCATATTTCTTTGGAACTCCTCGGCCATTTGTGCTTTCTCGAACTTTTCTTGTTCTTCTAGCCGAGCTTTCTTAAGGGTTTTGTTCTAAACGTCTGATATCTAAATCTAATTTCTCTGTTGTGTAACTCGATCCCCTAGTGACTCTTGTGTTTATACATGAGCAAGATTCCTACGTGAAGCTAACAAAAACGAAACAAAAATTAAAACTATCCTAATGTCTTAAACTATAGAACCAAATTGCCTTCCCCAGCAACGACACCAAAAACTTGTTCGCTCAAGGTTACATGCACTAAGTTTTACTATTTATAACCTTGGTAATTATCGCAAACGCATAAATCATTCATGTAGTACCTAGGGTGTCAATCCCACCAGGAAGGGAACTAGTTCTAAAATCTAAAGGCAACTAATTTCACAATACCTAATTGAAAAACTATTGCAAAAATTAAACTAAATCAATTGATAATCAATTTGAGAAATTAAAGCACCAAAAGAGTAACGAAAATAGAAACTCATAACCAACCCAAAATTAACCTAGAAATTGCCAAAGGGGAGAAAGAGGATTTTAATTCGAAATTAAATGAAACCTAACCAATTATACGACACTAAACTGATGGGTCTAGACGGTCCTAAGGTGAATTACTCTCTCGAGTTATAATTCTTAACCCTAATTAATAATCCTTAATTCAAATTATGGAAATTGCGATCTCTCGATCTACAATTGGTTTAAAACCTAAATTAGTTATAAGTTTTCTATTAACCTATCAGGAATCTATGCTCGATCTCTTCTTACACAACTCTACCAGTTTGGTCCAATTCTCTATCTAATGACTCACCTAACTTTTGTTAGCCCAAATCAATGGTTTTCACCCGACTCACCCTCTCAATTCATTGCTGAATTATTAAGCACATAATTGAATTAACCATCAAGCAATAGAAAACACAATCAATTGAATTTTATTAATCTTAAAATTTTATTTCCAAAGGTAAGTATAAACTCGACTCAACATTCAACACAATAATTCTCAACACCTATTTCAATTCTATACATAAATAAAACTAAAATAAATGGAAGTAGAATAGATTCTCAAAAATGGAGACTATAGGAAACTACCTGCTCCGGAAGGTGCTTCGTGTCTAATTAGACTCGGTGTCTCTCTTTCTTTGTCTCCTTCCTCGATCTCTTGATTTCTCTCTAGGGTTTCTCTTAGGAGTAACAAAATCTTACTTCTTGCAACACTTTTTGGCTCTCTCTAATCACTTTTGAAGGCTGCTAAGTATTGTTCTATTCATTCTGTAGCAGCCCTAAGTCAAACTCGGGGTTGAAATGGTATGATAAATAACCCAAAAGTTAAGTTTTCGTGTAAGCTCGACTTAGGGCACGATTGTGGTTGACACATTACCCTTTCTGTCACAAGCGTGGCTTGAAATGCAAAATCATGTCCTGTCTTGATGCTCTCTGTCATGATTGTGGCCCAATGCGCATGATTATGGCCTAGCTGCTACTGGCTCTTCCTCTTCTGTCACGATTGTAGCCAATGTACACGATTGTGGCCTGTGTCTTTTAGCCCAAACTCTTAAAATCTTCACCGCTTTTCCCTGTTTAACCTACAAAACTAGCATACACATATCAAGGTATGTAAAGAATATACAAATTAAGCTCAAAGATTCAAACTAACCCATAAAACACTTAAACACACAAACATAATTCCACCATAAATGCACACTCAACACTCAAATTCACCCTAAAAGCATAAAAATTTAAACCCTAAAACATTATGCGAAACAAAACTATCAGACACATGAATTATACATTAACTATCTGGAATTCTTAAATCCTAAACTTCTCAACTGATTCTTATATGCATGAATTCTTTAACCAAGTGACTTCTAGTATTTGTTCCCCTTTAATCTGTGGGTTAAATGGGATAATTTTTTTTAGTATAGTAATTCCATAGAGTATAGTAACTCCTTTATATTTCCTTTTGGTCATACTTCCATTTCTTGAAAGACATTTTCTTTTTAACTAGGCTTATAATCAAGGAGAGTTTTGTTTGCTTACCCTAGTTCAAATTTTATTTTTTTTTAAATGTTCATCTTCTTCTGGCTAATAAATAACTATTCTTCCTAAAAAAATTACTGCACTTGGAAGAATAACATGGTAAATTTATTTGGGTTCTACTAAATTGGTTTATTTTCGCCCTATTAATGACAAACCTAATTTTGAAATTCCTTCTTTTTTATATAATGGCAACTTCTGGTAAGTTCACCAATTGCAGGTATGAGAGAGAGACTCTAGCTTCTCATTAGCAATAACAACAGGTATGTCTACTCTCCTTTACTTCCTTAACCACTTCGACACCCTCCTATAGTAACATTATTCCCTATCAACCTTCCTTCTCCACTGCAACCTTCATTCCCATCTAAAGCTCACTATGCATTCTGTTCTCATAACTCCAAAACTCACTGTACCATTGCTCCCTATCAACCTTCCTCCTTCACTAAAACCTTCATTCCTCTCCACAACTCACTTTGCATTATGCTCTAACCTCATAACCCACCAAGGACACACTAGACTTTTCCAAAACTCACCACATTACTGCCTCTTCTTCTTACTATTGTTTCCCAAAATATTTCTAACAAACCTACCCTAAAAGCTACCACTTTCCTATTTCATGTTTTATCTCTAATGATGACCCATCCCATTGCACCCTCCCTATCTAATTTTCCACCTTTACCTTTCGATCTTCCTAATTTTACCTCTATTACCGCCTCCATTCTCAATGCCTCAACCATACCTTCTCCTTCATCTACTCCCACACATATTTCTACCCATACATCCACTATTGCCCCCATCTGGAAATCTTGGAAGCAAGTTATTAGAGAACAAACCCCTTGACCTTGGCATAGGCCTATTCACCACCCATAGAAATGGATGGAAAACTAGATGTTTTCCCTAATCTTAAAGTCTTGAAAGAAGGAGCACGAAGCTGGGAATCCACCACTCTGGTTTTCTTCTTTGACAAATGACCACCTTTCCCCTTAGTGTCTTCATGGGCCAACAAGCTCTGGAAAACCCAAGGACTACTGGATGTACTACTCTCCAAATATAACGTGATCCTTTTCACCTTCTCTTTCACCTCAAAAGCTTAAAACATCTGGGAAGGCCCTTGGCACTTTGGTAGCCACCCTATGTTCCTACAAACTTGCTGGCCATGCTTAAAACTTGAAACCCTCAGGATCCAAAAGATCCCATTTTGAATTAACTTCCACAACATCCCCTTGAATCCTAGACAACCTAAAGGTTAGGATCTTTAGCAAGCTACCTTAGTTGATTGTTGTGCATAGATGAACACATTGCTAAGATAAAGTGCATAGGCTATGCTAGGATTTGCATCAGTGTGGATCTTTCCAAGGAATTCCCTAGTGAAATCCCAATCATGAGACTAAAAGAAGATGGCAAACTAAGGGCATACACTATAGCCATCTCTTACCACTAGAAAACACGTTATAAAATCCAAGGAAAAACCTAGAAACCCACAGAAAAAACCTTAAACATAGAAAGCTACCAAAAACTCATAAGGACAACAGATGAATCTCAACCTCTAGAACCCATGGAGAATCCCAATCTTTTGATCCTTGATATAGTCATGCCAACCATAGAGGAAGATACTATTGCATTACGAATACCTTGATCCTTCCATAATACCTGTCAACATTGACTAACAACACAATGAGCTGCAAAAAGATTTTAATGAGGCACATAATCATGTACACAAGGATCTCAATACATTACACAATGCTGAAAAGGAAACTAAAGAAAAATCATATGCAACAAATGCAAATTTTCTAGAAGCCACTACTAAACTTGTAGCCATGATAGCTACTTCAAATTCTATTGAAGAGCTGCCAACTGTGAGTACTACTATCCATACAGATCCTATTATAACCCCCATTGATAATAAAGGAATCAAAGTAGATGATGAAACTATCAAATTCCATACCATGAAGAGAAAGAGATCTACAATTCAAACTCTTTACTATGTTTATCATCACATAGAATGTAAGATCAATAAATTTTCCCAACAAACTTTTAGCTTTAAGGGACTTTGTTTTGTGAGAGAAACCTCTTATTATTCGATTACTTAAAACTAAAATTTGATTAGAAAATCTAGCCAAGCTAGAGATTTTTTTGGTTATCATTGGAACATGCTTACAAGTCATAACCATTATATTCTTGGTAGAATTATCATCTGCTGTAAAAAGGATGAACTCAAGGTAGATCTACTGAACTCGACTGACCAAGCTATGCATCTTAACCTATTTTTCATGCAGGAACACATCTGAACTTATCAATCATATATGCAAGCAATTTTAGATTTTAGAGAAAATAATTATGGAACAATCTTAAATCTTTCAACAATAACACCTCCAACTTGTGGCTTATCTTTGGAGACTTCAACTCGATCTTATTTACATCAAAAGCATAAGGTCATTGCAATCTAAAGAACTAAAAAGTTTATTTGAAAGAATGTGTGGAGGATTTAGAAGTGACTAATCTTAAGTATGCTAGACACACTTTCACTTGGTCCAATAAAAAAATCCAATTGGTAAATTAAGGGGAAATTGGATCAGGCCCTAGTTAATGACATATGGCTTAAACATTTTCTTAACAATGTTGCAACATTTAAAGATCCCATCTTCTCAGATCATACATCAATAGTTCTTAACAACTTGTTATAGAAAGTAATCAAACGACATCCTTTTTGTTTTAACAATTTCTAAGTAAATGTACCGATGTTATAAAAAGCTTGTAGAAAAGGGGTAGTACATTTTTACCACATGATCAAACAATAGAACTATGCTCAAAAATTGAAGCTCATTAAGCAAAAACAAAAAATTCTAAATTCTTTACTTCACATCCTACTAATCAAATGCTATTGGATAGAGAAAAATTGTTATTATCTTAGTTTATACAGGCCACACACAATCATAATTCTCTCTTACAATAGTGAGCTATAGTGAGTTGGTTAAAGGATAATTGTATTAGCTTCTTTTTCTACCCAATTCTTGCAATAAAAAACTATAATAAAATATATTCCATGACTTCCACGGATGGCTTCCTACTTCATACACCTCAAAAAATCTAAAAGAAAATATTCAGTACTTTGAAGACCTACTTGGCACCCCTAGCCCCTCTACTATCACCATTGAAGACCTTAGCCAGCTTTCACTTACACAAATCTCAAATCTAGATTTGGATTCCCTTATCAAACCTATGGACACAACTGAAATAGAAACTATAGTATTTGGAATGGACATCTCTAAAGCCCAAAGTCTTAATGGTCTTAATGGCTTACTCTTCCAAAAATCTTGGACCACCAAAGGACAATTTATTACACAGGTAGTCTAAGAGTTATTCTCCAAAGGGACTCTTCTAAAAGACATTAATAGAATTTTTATCTTCTTGATTCCTAAATCCTTAAACCCTACCAAATTTAATGAATTTAGACCTATCACTTACACAAATTTACTTTACAAACTTATCTCCAAAGTACTAGCCACTAGATTGAAGAAAGCACTAACCTCACTGATCAGTGACAATCAAGGTGGCTTCTTAAATGACAAACATATTGGGGATAATATCCTTACAGTACAAGAGCTCCTTAAGAGTTACTATAGATCCAACTACTCTCTAAAATGCACAATCAAGATAGTCTTTCATAGAGCCTTTAACAATGTGAGTTGGGAATTCTTATGGACAATGTTGCATGTCCACGAGTTTCTTAACTTATTCACTAGTTAAGAGAGTGAATCACACTTGATTTGTTGTCGATTTTAATCAATGACACTCGTACCAAATTTTTTAGGGCATCAAGAGGTCTACGAAAAAAGGATCCCCTATCCCTTTGTCACTTCATTCTTTGCATGGAGACTCTCAACTTTCTCATCCATCATGAAGTGATCCATAATGCCAAATTTAGGCATCATGTAAAATGAAAAAAAATTGGATTGACTAACCTTTTTTTTGCAGATGATCTCCTTTTATTTTTCAGGGCAAAGATGGACTTTATACAAAGCTACATGAAAGCTCTTAACATTTCTAAAAGCTTCTTAGGTCTACAATTTAACCCAAAAATGAGCCACTTCCTCCTATCCAAAAGTGCCATTTCCTTGGGAACTCTCATCTCTCAAACCATTAGAATACAGTTTAAAAATACACCTGTGTTGTACCTAGGAGTACCAGTTTCCATTACAGGTCTTAATTATATGGAGTACATACCACTTTTAGAGAAAATACAGAAAAGGATTAGGTCATTGACAAACAAATCTCTCTCTTATACTACGAAAGTGTAGCTCATCAAATCTGTCCTAAACTCTCTACATGTTTATTAGAGCTCCCACATTTTTTTTAAACAATTGCTTTTCAATTTTGTTTTAGAAAATCTATCTTGTTAGTCTCAAAAATATATCAATATATCCAACATAATAGGCAACACAAATTGAACATTTTATCTTTAAAATAGGATTGAAATCACATGTAAATACATTTCATATAAGAAAATTCAATCCTATGAACGATCCATAATGAAACCCAAACTGCCTAACCTCTCAATATATCCATTCATCTTCAACACATACTGCACTAGAGATGATCCCTTAACCATCTTTGAACAGAAAAGCAACCTCAAGATCTCGAACCTTTCAGACCGAGCTTGATCATCAAACAGTTCCCTTAGATGGTCGACTATAGTATGAACATCCATAGCTTCATGTTGCTTTTACAGTTCTGGTGACATAGAGGCTGGTATTATACAACTAGCTAACTCACTATCATCTATCATCTAGTAGCTTCTTATAAGCTTTCTGATCTTCATCAAATGTGTCAATAGTAGGGGGATCAGGAAGTGGTTCATCTAGGACATATCCTAGTTGCTTGAACTTGAGAACAATTCTTAAATTCCGTAGCTAATCCAAGAAGTTTGGTCCTGTGAGTTTGTTGGAATCTAACAGGGAGGGTAGGTTCACACTAGATGACATCGTGCGATTCAATAACCTAGAAGAACAAGAGAAAGTGTTAGAATGTACATTAATGCATATCAACAAGGGCTTCAATCACATGCATTATAATGTCCCACTATTCTTATTCAAATCCATAGCCCTCATTACAAATTCGAGAAAACTTACAGTTTTCTTAATGGGCCAACATCTGATATCACCAAGAATGACCTTGGGTTTTTCCAACAAGCCACCTTAGGTCAATTGGTAGGTATCATTCATACCAATTGCATTTATTTATGCAACTGCCAATTGTTCCATCACTATTGATTTAACACACTCATTGAGTCATCAACTGTTGATATGTATACATCCCATGTATATAATCAAACTTTGCCTCTATCCACATTGACCTTGGGTTTGTCCAACAAATCAATGCTTCCATTTAAGTCCAACTCATTAATCCAAAAATTTAATTTCCATGGTTTGAACATATTCTTGTAGTGCAGGTTTGGGTTTGCCCAATAACCCAACTCTAAAAGAACTCTGGTTCTTGCCATATCAATGGAAGGCATAAGCCTTAACATTTTGGTTGAGGGATTTGTTCTTTACCCTCATCAATACTTGGATGATTTTGTGTATATATATCACATTTATACATTAAGATTATGGACGACTCAATTAAATTGAGCCTATGTCCATAACTACCTTTCAAATGCATCTAATGTATGTATCACAGAAAGGAGGTTTATTTTAGGTTATGACTTGACTATGCATCTAAAGTTCATGATTAGATTCAACTCTACCTAATCGGGTACTAGTGTTAGCCTTGGCTAATCTGAATTATGAATTTGATTCAATTATGAACCCTATAATTCAATCATTTTGTTGTCCAAAATAAACACTTTAATCCTTGTATATATGCCTTTATCTAGTCACACTAGAAATGTTATGGTCTAATTGGATTAATTGTAAATTAATCCCTAGGGTTTCTGATATTCCCATATACCAATTATTCCTCTATAATATCCCTAGGTCATCTCAAATTTATCTAAACAATTTTGGCACATCCCAAAATTATCTTGATGACCAAAATCGTCAAGATAAATAAGTTAACATACTAGACACTAAGGAGATCGATTTGATGTTCAGAAAATTTCCAAAACCCTAATTTCAAGCACATGCGTTAAGCATGTTATTACCATCAAAATAATACATATCTTATCAGATAATAACCTTATTTATTTCTCTTAACCAAAATACATACATTATAAATCATTAAGTAAGTCAACTCCATCAACTTTCAAAAAGTTTACTAATGTTGACTTTGACTTTATTTAATAATTAAAACAAATTCAATTAATTTTGGAAAAATTTCAGATTCTTATGCACATTCTAAATGTGTCTAATAAAAAATTTCACAACCTGATTCTTAGGAATTATTTATTAATAAATAGGAAATAGCCAACATATCACATGTGTATGACATTTGTCACGTTACTTCTAACACTAGTCAACCATTACATTATGCATGCATAAGATAATCACTTTAACAAGTATCATGCATCTCATACATGTGGAAACTTCTCATCTTGCACATGCATGCATAAAATTTATTGAAAAAAAATTTATAAAAATTAATATGGACTTTTCATGCATGCATGTTCATCACATTTCCAGAATTCCAGAACTTCATACATGCATCAAGCTAAAACTAAATTCATAACAAAATAGCAAATGACTTTCAATTGCATTTTCTTTTTACTGAAACATAAAATAAAATCTTATAAACCACTTATGTGGAAGAAAATTAGAAAACAATTTTCTATAATTATTACAAAATTTTCAAAGTCGGTACATGCATTCAGTATTCTATAAATTCCTAGAAATCAACATATGAACAGTTTGGATATTATTCGAAATAAAATAGCAATTGACCTTTAATTGCAATTTCATTCTATAGAAACATAATATAACATCTTATAAAAAAATTTGGGAAAGAAAATCAGATTTTTCTACATTTTACAAGAATTATTCCAAATCAACATGCAAGTCAATCACCACCCAACAAGCACTTTGCACATGTTCAATACATCATCTATAACATGGATAAACTTGCTCTGATACCAATGTAGGGTTAGCTATGGTTTCATGCATCCCATGAATGCGTATGCAGCGGAAGTTTCAAAATCCCCGAAAATCACAAAATCATACTTGCATGCAAGGATATGTAAAGAACATGAAATAACAAAACTTTTTACCTTTTGTTTCTCCTCCTTTCTTATTTCTTCTCCTTGTTTCGGTTGTTACAAACACTAAAACCTTATTTGATCACCCAAGAACATGCAAAGAAGATCAAGAAACAATGTATAAGGGTGATTTGAGCACCAAACTAGATGAGTTCTAGTAGATGCTTAAGATGATGGAAGATAAATCAAGAATCTTGATGCATGCACTTTGATTCATGCAACAATTGCACGAATTGCAAGAAGAAGGTTCATAAGACCTCTTTTTCATGCTAGAACTCTTCTAGAACCCTTAAGCTCTCACTTAAGTGTGTAAGAAGTAGAAATGCCTCATGTATATGAGTGAAAAACTCACTTATATACTTATTCGTGCCCTCTGTGGTCAAACACACTATGTTTTTCATATGATCTTTTATGGGTGTGACCCTTAGGCTCCCAATTATTTAAGGAACTTGAATTAAATCTTAATCAAGCAAATCATTAAGGGTTTCATGATGTCAATTTATCATAATATAAGTGGATTAACACATGCACCCTTCAATAGTTAATTATATAACTTATGAACCTTTCCATAGACGATTACAGTGCAATTCATCCTTTCACCATACTATACCCCACTTGGTTCTGGGTATGGACTGTGTCAACTCCCACTAGACTGACCATGTCACATCTAGTCCAAGTGATGTTAATTCTTGTCCTGGGATCTCATTACTCTATGTGTCATTGGAGACTCTCTTCATGATACATAACTGCTCTGGCCAGAGAATCCCAAGTAATGTCCCATACAAAAGGCTGTGGGTATCATCTCCTTCTATCAGGAGTGGTGAATCCTTTATTAGCTACCCAATTACCTTCGAATGCCAATAGCTGTACCAATCACCACCCTAAGAGTGACCTAGTCTTAAGGTAACAAGGAATGATGTCAAACCATAAGATTAGTATCCAAGATGTCCTTAAGTACCTCAAGTCTAAGGATATTTGTACCATTGCTATGATGAGATTAATTATTGACATTCGATAGATCATCCATAAGATAATCTCATAGCAGGTCATCCGATGTACTTACTACCTTTAGTAAACATCCATATGTTAACTTTAAATATCTCATGTTTACAGTTTATGAGATCCATAGCTTGATCAAATCAAGAAGTATAACATGTTCTAGTTTTCTGGATTAATAATGTCCTACCTTATTAATCCTATGACTAGGGATTATTTAGATACTAACAAAATTGCACATAATAGGAATCTCATTATCATGATCTCATCATGATTTCCTTCATGTTATGTTTTGTATCATGGACTTTATTAATTCGATTTAAGATCAACATCAATTTATATATAAAAGAATATCAAATTAATGAAAAAGGCCTTTCACTTTATTAATCAAAATAAAGTCAGTACAAAAGTGCTAAAGGTGATTGCCTTTAGTTTAACACATTGAATCATTTAATTACAAACACATTGCTAGAATTTTGATGTAATCTGTAATTATTATGTAGAAATTCATATGTAGCGACTAATGATTCGTAATCATTAGGTATAACATGACCAAGTTTCAATGACACACATTATTGGTTGTTTCCTTGATTAATCAATTTTTCTAATTCGTAATGCTACTGTTTAATTAAATCTAGTGAACATTTCCCAGGTTTTTTGGTAGTTAGGTTTAATTAATGATCGTATCTTGATTAAACAAAACCTAAGGGAAAACTTAGGTTAATTATTAACCCACGATTAATAGTTGCTAAGAGATTTGAGAACAACAACTCAATAAAATATGCTTAATTAAGGTGTGGGCTAAGATTGAACTGAAGAAGCAAGTCCCTACTGAATTCCCCATTTTTATCATTTTTTGCATGTTTTCTTTAATTTGTTTTCATTAGGTTAGTTTTATTTTATTTTCTTATTCCAAAACCCAAGCCCTCCCCCCTTTTTCCTAAACACCAATTAATTTCATTTGAACAACTTTAGACACACTCTCTGTGTGATCGATCTAGACTCACCACTGCTATAGTAGTAGCTTAGTTATATTATTTTATTTAGAGTTACGATGCGCTATCAATTTTGTCATCGTCACTGGGGAGTGCAGTGCTTTAGTTTTTGTTTGATTTTAATAAGTGTTTTGTATATATTTGTTTGTAATTATTTCGTAATCCTTTCATTTTTCTGTTTCGTGTTTGTGAGAAAAATATTCATTGATAGAATTAATTTCATTTATAACTCATATTCTCAATCCTATAACAACATTTGGACTAATTAACCTAACTTTTGTTATGGATGAGATAATCATCAGAATTACTTCCATGATAGTTTGCATGACACATAGCAATTCGTGTGTGGATTAGAAGCTTCTTTTTAAAACTCAGGTGCACCTTTGGAAAAATTGATGAATGTTGTGATTGCTAACCATCTCCAATTTCAACAAAGCCTACAATAGCAGTTGGGACAGTTCTAGCAGGAAATGAGGCATATAACATCTAAAAACTAGAACATGGCAAGCCAAATAGGTGAGATGGTAGTGAGGATTGACTACTTAGAATCACAAATGGAATAGGAGAAGCATATTACCGACATATACCCAATGGACCTTAGTGCAAAAATCTTACAGGGAGACGAGGAGTTTGAGAATTTTGAGAGTATTACTCAAGGAGTTACTTGTGTAGAAGAAGCAAAGAAAGAGTTTAAAGAAAAAAAAGACATATCTTTTAGATCATAGCTAAGTACTGAGTTCCATTTTACTGTTGAGAATGACTCTTCACCTTTACATAACATATTGGAGGAATTAAATGAGGAAGAAAAAGGCAAAGAGACATTTGAAATCTTTCCAGAGTACATGGACTCAGTTGAGATTGAGAATCTCAGGGTAGGTAAGACGCTAAATAGGGATGATGATCAACTAAAGCCCTATCTTGAATAACCTTTTGTGGAAGTAGCACTAACAATAGTACTAGAAGATCATAATTTTGTCACATGAGAAAAGTATGGAGTCGAGCCAACAACCTTAAAGTAAGGCACTTCTTCGAAGGCAACCCAAGGGAAATAAATTTATGTTCTTTACATTTTTCACATTTTTTTTTATATGCATGTGTTCTTTTTATATGCATGTGTGTTCTTTGTTGGTTTTTTTCTTGCTTGTTTTTAAGTTTTCAATCAAAATGAGAGAGAATAAAACAAATGAAACAAACATTTTCTCATTTTCTATTGCTTCTAAAACTATATAGTCATTATTAGACATTGAATTGACCAGAGATTTTGATAGCATCTTTAGCATATACTTTTACTCTTGTGATTGGTCGATGTGCATTATCTTTAGAAGAGTAGTGACAAAGCTGGTGAGATTTTGAGCCTTTTTTTACTGACATATTCACTCTCATTGTCTTTTGATAATGTGTGACCTTTATGACATGTACATCCTAATTTTGCCTTGAATTTCTATTCAAGACCACATTCTTATCACATGTAGTAACATGGATATAATTAGGCATTCTATGCTTTTCCGAACTACATTAGCCAAATAGCCTACCCATTATATGATTTTCCCTTTTTAAGCTCCCTTTGAGGCTTATTAGCTCTTCGTTTTGTATCAACCATATTATATGCTTTATACTTAACCAAATGTCTTACCCAAGCCATAATGCTACTGGAACATTTGTGATTGTTGAGTTTATGGATGTACAAAATTCTAAGTGTAAGGGTGTACGTATATATGGGTTGGTTAATGTTGGGATGTTTTGTTATGTCTTATCATTGAAATTCGCATATTAATATAATTTCTTTTAATGATAAAAAAAGGAAAAGAAAGAAAGAAAAGAGAAAAGCACAAGAAAAGAAAAGAAAAGAAAAAGAAAAAGAAAAAGAAAAAGAAAAGGAATGAAAATTTTGTTTAAATAAATTCATCAAGGAAGAAGTGCATATGAGTTTACAAAGTTATTCATAATTAATTCATCTTCCTAGAGTTGTAATGAATATGTTATTTGATTATGTTGAATATAAGGTAGATGTTAGCTTAGAAGGTTCACTCTTGTTGTTTCAATGTATTATTAGCATAAATTGTATGAGGATTGCTTCAGATTGGTATATGTTTTATGTGGATGGAATGTAAGAGTTGAATTGGGTTGTGAAATATAAATGTTAAATTCATCATAGCTAACGATACCCAGTTTATGAGGAGTGTTGCTTTGTTTTACTAGGTTAATGGCTTTCATGCTACCCTAAATACATCTCACCTTACCTTTTCCCACATTACAACCCTAAAAAGTCCTTTGATTCATGATTTTGCATGTGAACATTAGTGGTGGAGAAATGAAATGATATGCAACGTTGTGGATTTTCATGATCATGAATGGTGTTGAGTCTATCCGTGGATGTATTTTAGTTAAACATAATTTACGAGTCTACCATTAGATTGCTTAGTTTTTAAAGGTATTGAATGTTGATTGATCATAAGTAAAAGCTTGAAATGTTGACATCTTGCTATGATTTTTGAAAGTCACTCATCTTTGCTTATGATTATACATTCTTGGAACATATGGGAAATGAGTCAATGTTTTTACATCTTTGACCTTAATTTTAATGGTTTAGACCTTAATTTTAATGGTTTACCTAAAAAGAGCCAAAAGCTAAGTGTGAGGGAAATTGATAGGTGTTTAATTGATTATGAAATTATTCCATAACATTTAGCGATTATTGACATCAAATTACTTAAGACACTTACTTTGGCTCATATGTGATTTTAGGCACAATTGTGAAGCAAAGAAGTTAAAGTAAATTGAAAGCACAATGCTTGGGTCATTTTTCAAAGATCAATTTTCACTTGTTTTCATGGAGCAAGAAGAAGAAATTTAAAGTAAGAGAAGACAAGATAAAGAATAAAAGAATGGGATAAAGCATAAAACCCATAGAAGAGGGCTACTAGAAATCAACATTCATGGTGCATTTTTTTGCATGGTTGAATGTGAATTTAACGGAGTGATAGCTGGATGATGAAAGGTGGACAAGCAAGAAGTGAAACGACATCACAGTAAGGAGCTAAACGGCAGCATTCAAAGAGCAGATAGTGCAAAATGACACAAACATGAGCAAAATCAATAGCAACTAAAGGAGAACACAGCATAACATAGGAACAGAGAAAATGACAGTGCATAAGAAGGAGGAGCAACAGATGAACAAAATGCAGTGTAGTCTTAACTGGGAAAGTTTCTGTTAAATGCAATGAATATGGCTGCATTTTGCATTGAACGCAAGTGTATGCATTGCATGCAACGCATATGCCTGTGTTTCATGCTTGGGTCTAAAGAAAACATGAACAGTGATGGTGGACAACCAAGTTTAATTATCATATCAGTGAATACTAAGGATAGAGAGCTTGCGATAAAGAGTAGGGAGGGGCGACAGAGAAGAAATAATTTAGGGGGTTTCAGTTGGGACATTGAAAGGGGGCTTAAGTACTTTCTTAGGATAGACCCATGGAGGGCTAGACGTCCTGACACTGGTTCGGAGGTGACATCAACGCGAACGACCTGGGTTAAGTGTATTTCTTTGTTTTAATTGTTTCTTTCTCTCATTAGAAATTGATTGTGTTATCCTATGTTAATTGATTTGGGTATTGTGTATGGATAATTGGATTTTTGTTATTGTTCGGTTATTTGTGTATGAATCCACTAGGTATTATGAAAAGATGATTTTTCATCTTTTTAATGCTTTCATTGAATCGTTTAATTGTAAACCCATTGTTAGAATTTCGATATAATCAGTAATTGTTATGTTGAAATTCCTGTATAGCGACTATTCTTAATCATTAGGGATAACATGACCTAGGTTAAATGACGCATCGTATGTGATTTTTACTTTGATTAATCAATTTTCCTAATTTATAATGCTACTACCTAATTAAATCTGGAGATCATATCCTAGGTTATTCGGTGGTTAGGTTTAATTAACGACCGTATCTTTATTAAACAAAACCTAAGGGAAAACTCAATTTAATTATTAACCCACGATTAATAGTTAGAGAGCTTTGAGAACAACAAATCAATAAAATATGCTTAATTAGGGTGTAAGCCAAGATTGAACCAAATAATTGGGCCCCTATCGAATTCCCCATTTTTATCATTTTTTAAATGTTTTCTTTAAATGTTTTTCATTAGTTTAGTTTTATTTTATTTTCTTATTCCAAAACCTAAACTGCCTTTTTTTTCCCAAACACCGATTAATTTCGTTTTGACAACTTTACACACACTCTCTGGGATCATCTAAACTCATCACTATTATAATAGTGGTATAGTTATTTTGTTTTGAATAGCGTTATGATGCTTTCTCAGTAAGGGATCCACAAAATTGTCCAATAAGCTTTTTGCAACATCCCCCTACCATAAGGTACATACCCCAACTTTCAAGTACACAACCTATGATAATGGTATGTTAGAGTAAAAACAAATCCAACTTAACATCTCTATCCCTCTCTCTATATTCCTCATACCTCTCATTCCAATGGGACTACACATTAAGAAAATGGTCAAGCACACTCAACCGAAAGGTAAGTTTCAAGTATCAGGTCATGGGAAAAGAAACCAAGCAGCAAATTATAAAGGATGTTTCCCGATCTATTCGGAGGAGGAAGGCAACCACTTCCACATTCTTAGCTTGCGAAAACTATTATGCCTAAATACTTAGACTTTGAGACATTAAAAGGAATTAGATGGAGAGAACGGATTGAAGCCCTAGGTGGAAGAATTAATTGGGAAAAATTTGTGATTTAATTATGCAGTTTATGAAGAACTAACCTTAGAATTCTTCACCTTCCTTCAATACGAGTCAACTAACCCTAGGGACTTATGTGTGAAATTGGTGGATTTCCCAACTTAATCATAGTAGACTATGATGACTTTCCTACCACCTACTATTGGAATGAACTGATTAGGCTTCAGAGCTTTGACGCTAAAAATTCCCATAATAACATAAGTTGAAGCTCCAAACACTGGTTAATAGACAAGTTCATGTGTCAAAATGTATTCGAAAAAAGTGAAACAAAAAAGTATTCAATAAAAGAACTTTTTATCTTGTGGTGAATGGATCATAGCGCCAAAGTCTGCACCTCACCCACATCTTTAATGCAATTACTACTACTGTAAGACAAGCAAGCAATAATTTGGGTATGGGGTACTTGGTTACAACTATAGGGAAATAATATGGTGTCAATTGTGGTGGACTAACTGTCCATCGTCCTAAGTTTTTCAACACTCATTATTTGACTAAAGCTGAAATCTTGAAGTCCCACAATATAGGACTAGAGATATCAGCACAAAATCTTATATTAAAATTTTGGCAGAATAGACCAGTTCGAGCTCAGCACCACCACAACAAAAGGAGGAATCAACCAACAAAGAGTCAGAAGATGAAGAGCCAGGTATGTGGGAGAAGGTAATGGAAGCCATTTTAAACACTAATAAAGCTATTACAGATAATACCAAGGTGTTTAAGGAGATCATGAAGGAGCAACGAAGACAACACTATAACATCTGAAACATTCACAAATACTTCACTACTCAAGGCATGGAGATTCCACCTCTGACACCATCTTTATGACCACCTCTGACACCATCTTCATGATAACCTCAATCACCATTACAGGTCTTGATGCTCCAACCCTTGTCTCCTTATTTTTATTTTTCCTGTTTATTTTATTCTTATGTTCCTTTTGCTATACTGTTTTTATTCCCACCTTATGCATTATCTATTCTTCTCACATTGAGGACAATGTGTTGTCCAAATATGGGGAGGGTTGTATGCATGTATGTTTTATTTCGAGTGTGAATTTTGCATATTATATATTGGTTTTGTTAGGTTTACATGATATGAGTCATGTGAATATGTCAATGGCTAGGACTTAACAGAATCGATTTGGCCTTAAACATAGTCTTTTAGGTTGCCAAGATTTATCAGCTTGTGAAATCAGTGTTCAAGATTGCTTTAGATAAATATGCATGTTAATTAAGATATGATGATAGTTTGTTCACTCTAAGAATTTGCAACATTCATTTATAATTTTAGGCCAATTGAATATATAGCATCATTAATATCTTTTCATAAGGATGATTAGCTAAAGAAATGAGGTAAAAAAATGTGTATGTTTAAATAAATAACTATTTTGTTGGCCCTTTTTTGAAACAAATCGGGTTATGAATATAACTAGTAGCTAATAGGGAATGTGATGTAACTGAGTAACCAAGGACATTCATCACAAATTTTTTCCTCCACTTCAAAAGGCTATAATGACATTTCAACCAAACCACTTAATAAAAACATGGCCCAGTTGAGTAACCAGGGGACATTCATCCCAAATGTTTTCCTTCAGGTCAAAAGGCTAGGTTCATGTCAATTAAAATAAAAAATTATGTATTATTTAATAAATCCTACTGATCTTTGTGAATAGCATGACTTCTTATGAAAAGCTATTTAAAGATAGTTGTAATTTTGGTTGACTAACAAAGTATCAATGTTTATTTGTAAGTGATAGCAATGAATGAATTTGACATTAATTTTTGTTTAGCATGTATAATTAGACCTAAGTACTTAGACATAGACTTTATAAGTTAAAAAGTTAGAACAACTTGAAGGATTGTGTTTGTAGTTAAATTTATTTTGTAAAGTTCAAGGTCATTGTATCATTATTGCATATGCGTGTGTTGTGGTTTGGTGAGTTTGTTTGTTGATTGTTTTGTTTTTTCTTGAGGGTAAGAAAAAGTTTAAGTGTGGGGATATGATAGTTGTAGGTTGCATGATGTTTTAATAAGCATTTTAGTATGTTTTTAGTTGTTAATTAATTGACTCATGAACAATTAGGTTTAGAATTGTGTTAGTTGGTTAGATATTTGTGTTTTGAATGTTATATGGGTTAGAACATGATATTAAGCTATAATTGTATTTGAGGTGCCTTAATGTATTTGTTAGTGTTTGAGAGCAGATATTGAAGAACGGAGGAGATTTGGACGAAGCTTGAAAGAAGACCTTAGGCCACGAACATGATAGGACCATTTTAGGGGAGCCACGATTATGGCTTATTTTGTCATGATCGTGATAAAGAGTAGTTCGTGGCTTGCTCTAAAACAACCATGGCCTATGTGAATACAGACACGAACTGGCTTCTAAAACTCAACTTTATGGGGCTATTTCAGACTTTATGGGCTTAGGTAAAACCTAGTTTTTACCCTAAAGAAAAGACTACAGAGAGAGCAGAGAAGCCTAATTTTTTATGCCTCCATTTGTTACATTGGGAAAGATCCAAGGGAGGAGAAAAAGAAGAAAGAATGAGGAGAAAGGAAGAGGGAAGAAGAAGGGATCTTATTACTCCTATCTTTACGATCCATCCCGACCCTTTTAGACACTTCATTTCATCTTGATTATTCTTTCTTTTGAATGTATGAGATGGATTTGATAGTGATGGATTTATGTTTGATGAAGATGATCTAAACTCCTTTAGGGATTTGTTCTTTAATCAGTGTTAATGTGATTTCTTTTAATGTTAATACATTGAGTATTGTGATTATTTTTTATATTAGCATGCTTTGGTAACAAATCAAGAGGGTGAACCGATAACAAAACATTTAGATTGGGTAATGATAGTTAAACAATCTAATAGATCACACAAATAATCAAATCAGTACTTTATACGAAGAGAGATCTCGTGTGAGGACCCGATAGTCTACTAAAAGACTTAAGATCTAATTGGATGTGTGGACTTTTTGTTAATTGAGAGATTACAAATTTCATAATTCAATTAGGATTTATGATTTAGGGTTTAACGATTATCAGTCGAGAGAGAGTAATCTACCCTTCGAAAGTCTAGGACCAATACCATATTAACTCAAAAGTAATCATGTTAGCATTTGATGATAAGATAAATCCCCCATCTCATAATCTACTAATCTTCCTTATGTGATTTTTTATTTTCCATAGGTAATGCTCAATTTTGATTTCTTTGTGTTAATTTTTACAATTTAATTTTCAATTAATCCACATTCATGAATTTACTTTTTTTTTAGTTTTTATTTCCATTTTAATAATCCTTTTAGGCTTTAGATAACTTAGAATTAGAATATTTCAACAACTGGGATTGACACCTCATATACTACATTCACTACCAATGCACTTGCGGTATATGGTTAAGAATTTTTAAAACTTACTGCTCAATTCTATCAACGAAACACAAAGAGGTAAGGGCACAAGTAATCCCCATAACAATTTTAGGATATACTTAAGTGATATAAAAGTAATATATTTTATTTATTGAACCAAGGCATGTTCCAATCAATGTTTTGATAATAAAAATAATAATTACTACTAATGGGTTTACTATTTTTATAAGAAGGAATATAAGAGCAAGATGTAGTCATAAACTTAAGTTGATAGTCTATGAAGTTGATAAAAGAAAAGATGAAGTTTACGTCTTACAAAGTGAAGACCAAATTAAAAACAAAAAAAGAATAAGTAATATCAAGGTTTAAATATAAAATAAAAAAAAGAGAATAACTAATATCTAGGTCCAAATCGAGAACAAAAAAGGAATAATTAATATCAAATTCATTCTTTAGTTTGTAATGTTAATTGTAATCTCGTTAGTCACTTTAATGTTTTAAAAGGCTCACCATCCATAAACTATTTATTTTACTTTATTACATAAGTTTTTTTATTCATTAAGAGGCATTGAAGCTTTTGATTCTAGTGGAAAATCCTTTTGATCTTTCAATCACTCTTTAGGAAACATTTTTGGACGTGTTTGAATTATAATGGCATTTTTAAATTTTGATTTTGAGCATTTGAGGTTGTTAAGATCTGTTTTGGATGGATTGGTGAATCTGTATGGTTGGTGATCGACCAATATAAGTTAAAGTTGTTAAATGTAATGTACTAAGAGTTTGTTGTAACATTGGTTAATGATTATTCAATCAATGTTTGACCAATATGCCTGAGTCTAATTGTAACTTGTTCAATTTACTCGATTTGGTTTGCAAAAAGCCAGAGAATTTCAAGGTTGTTCACACTGACAAATATGTTGTTACAAATAGGACTTGTTGTTGGATCAGAGAGATACTAATTGCTAACCAAGTTATCGATAATCTAAGCTCTTTAATGAAACATACCTGGGGTCTAATGCAATCATGCTTTGACTAATTTGGATCATGTTCTAGCTTAGCTATGAGGATTGGATTTCTAACCTCATAGTTTCATTTCTATGAGCTTCATTATCTTATAGGCAATAATTGTTGTAATAGTTCATAACATTCTCCAATTAACTTCAACTTTCTTTATAATTTTTTGTCTAAAATAGACACTAGGATTGAAAATGCCCCAACTGCAAAAAATAATATAGTAAAGTTTTCTTTCTCATTGCTCATTGACGACTGTAAGATAAGGTATGTACAAAGAAGGCTTAATTTTAAGATTTCTTGATTGCTTCCTTCGTCCTCCCCATGGCTTCCTAAAAAAAATTCATTTTTACCTTCTCATCACTATTAGCTAGATGAAGTACTCTAACTAAAGGCTTAAAAACTTGGAATACAAATTAAATTGGGACTAAAATTTATGATCTTTAAGTATAATTATAAAAACCACAACTCCAGCATTAGACCTAACATACAATGATGTGACCCACTTATCACTTGTAAACATTTGCCTTAAATTATTTATTAGAACAAAACACTAAAGTGATAAGAAATTATTCTAGAAAGTAATCATCATTTTATTTTGTTTATAATATTATTTTTTATATTACAATTAGTTAGTGGGATTAATTTAGGACCAGTGTTCCAAAATTGCAAAGATTTGCAATTTGAATTCTGAGTCGATGCGTGAGTGAAAGGCTGTGAAAGTAATTAAGTTCACATTTGAATTCATCCATTTCAAGAAAAGGAATAGATTGGAATACAAAAGATTGAACGATCGAACAACTTAAAGCTTCAAGAAATGTATGTTATTATCATTGTTAAGTTGAATACAATTTCTTAGTAATTTAATTTTATATTTTTACAATGACTCTTAATAAAACAATTAATTATGCAGATCAAATTTACCTTGACCATATCATGCTTTTGGTGGATTGGGTTTTTTAAGAACTAAGTTTGATAAACGAGAGTAACTTGGAAGATAACCTTGGATGAGAAAGCATTGACATGTCATTTGGTGCAATGAATTTGAATGACGATGATGAAAATAAGAATTAAAATCAATACGATTTGAGAGAATATTTAACTGAATGAAGTTCCAAGTTTTCATTTCTCCTCTTCTTTTAACTTCACTTGTATTTTATGTAGATGTTAAATTCTATAAATGCAATATAACTATAAGTCTAAATGTTTTTGTTTTAAGTTTCACTTCTAATTGGTTGTTTCCTTGGCATGAACTCTTGTTGTAAATTGTAATACTTAAAGAGCTATGGATATTTATTATTATAAATGCAATTTAACTATAAGTGTAAATCTTTTTGTTTTAAGTTTCACTTGTAGTTAGTTGTTTCCTTGGTATGAACTCTTATTGTAAATTGTAATACTTAAAGAGTTATGGATATTTATTATTCTTTTTATTTGATGTTCTGATGTAATATTATTTATTATATGATGTAATATTTTAAGTATTTTGTATTGTCTTTAATTTTATATTTGTATGATATTTTTTCATATATATTAAAGAACTATTTTGTATTTTTAAAAAAAAATTGAGGACTATTTTATAAATTTAAAATTTTACTTGAAATAGTACTCGGTATTAACCAATGCCAGTGCAATATTGTATTATAACCAAATTCGGTACTAGTACCAATATATTATTATTTGTACAAATATGGTAAAGGAGTTGTTTCTTTTCTTTTAATATATGCATTTGCTTTGACTTTTTTATCAACCATTTTGACAATTTATCTATTTCACTTCCTTCATCGTTGTATAATGCTTTTGTTTTTGCATTCTGCTTCACTTGGTTTCGTTACAACTTTTTCCCCTTGAAACAGCTTGTGCACTTTTGTTTTGTTTCCTTCATTTCTACTTATATGTTATTATCCTTCCTCATTTACAAATTGATCCTTACCCAACTTTCCTTTCATCTTTCCGGTCTAATACTTGTAATTATGCTAAAGTGTGATATGCATATATTGCTTGTTTTAAAGGAGCTATTGGAACGTCAACATCCAGACGTTGCCAGAACTTTGAGGCAATAGCTTCGGAAGCAAGCGGTGAGTAACTTAGACGGTCTCACTCAATTATTGTTGTGTTAAATTCTGTTTTGACTTATCCTATGAATGTGAAATGTTATGTACTGAAATCCGGACACAAAGGTCCGATGATTGTGATGTATGGATGAGATACTGAAGTGCTAATTGTATGTGAATGAGAAAAACTAATTGTTTCTTGAATTGATTGAGTGATTATGAGATGCATTACATACATGAATGCATGATCAGATAATGAGAGTTGTGACCTGAGTAGCCACCGAAAATGAGCTCAAAGCTCTGAATGTGATTAAGAGCCAAAGGCTCACTATTTAAAATGAGCCCTATATCTCCAACACATAAAGGACAGTATAAATGAGCCTGGTATCCACAATGGATACGGGATAGTTTAGGCACTCGGTCACAACAATGAACTAAATGGAAAAGAGTCACATATGCATTCCATATACTTTTTATTAAGTATGTTTGATTGATTGAAATGCAATTGTCTAACTTTTATATGAGAATGTGATATGTGTTATTATATGGAAAAAATGCAATGATATGAATTATCTATTATGTGAAATGATATGTTGCATGAATTGAGTGAACCATCGATGATGGTTACCTCATCTGAGTTCGCAAAACTCACCCAAAATTTGCACGTTAACATTTCAGGACCGAGAGAGGATTCTAACTACTAAGAGACCGTACAAGAAACTTAATTCTTGTACTTTTGTGAAGAAGATATGGCTCAAAGGTCACTCAATTGGACTGAAGAGTTTAGTTAGATCTTTTGTATTTCCTCTTTCATGTAGTACATTTTGTATTAAAATATGATGATGTACATGTACATATTTTTGTAAGCTACAATGTATGTACATTGAGATTTATGAAATGGAAAGAGGAAATTTGTATTTAAAATTTGGTGACTTTCTTGTAGGATAGTAGATGCCATGATTAAGTGGAATAAATTGGTATGCTATAAAGTGAGAGTGTGATAGTTAACACGCCGTTGTTATAGGGTATGTACTAGAATATCACAAGGGTGTTCCGGTATGTACCTTATAGCAGTGGGGGTGTTACACCTTCTATTGATGACTACAGGGGCAAACTTTTGAGTCTCTCTGTTTATGAAATTAGGATGAAAGAAGAATGGCTTAGGTTACTTATGTGTATTCAATCTTGTGTAATGGTTGGATAAAATGGAGACATGAGCCTATTATTAATTTTTTAGTTTATTTTACAAAGGGCTCAATCTTTTTCAAGTCTATAAATGTATGTGGCCTTGTTAGGAATGTTGATACTTCATTTGAAATATTTGATGAAGTTGTAAATGAAGTAGGGTTAGAAAATATTGTCCAATTCATTACTGACAATGATTTCACTTATAAAGTGGCTGGAAGAAGATTACAAAACAAGTATAACTTTTTTTTTAGATTCCTTGTACTACACATTGCATTGACTTAATGTTGGAAACTATAATGGAAGCTAGGTATTTTCCTACTATTGATGAGAATATGAAAAAAGCAAAAAAGATGACCAAGTTCATCTATAATCATGTATGGGTTTTGAATTTAATAAGATTTTACCAATGTTAAGAATTCGTATCGTCCTTCTATTACAAGATTTGCAACAAATTTCTTATCACTTTAGTGTGTTATTATGATGAAGAAAGAGTTGAGATAGATTTTTTACAAGTGATAAGTGGGTTACATCTCAGCACGCTAGTTTTAATGTGGGATTAGAGGTTTCCAAAATTATACTTGAAGATAATGTATTTTGATCCTAATTCCAACTTGTCATCCAAGTATGTGAGCCTTTGGTGAGGGTGCTTCTTCTAGCTAATAGTAATCAAAAAACAACAATGACTTTTTCTTTTGGTACTATGGAAAGGAAAAAGAAGGCAATCAAGGCAGATTTGAAAAATAAGTCTTCTTTGTACACACGTTAACTTGCAGTCATCAATGAGAGATGAAAAAGACAACTTTACTCTCTGTTGTTTATAGGTGGGGCATTTTTGAATCCTAGTGTCTATTTCAGACCATGTTTTACAAAGAAAGTTAAATTTAATAAGGGAATACTATTAAATATTATAACAGTTCTTGTCTGTAAGATGATGCAAGATTACCTAAGCTCACAAATAAAGATTTATAAGGAGGTTTATAGGGATTTTACGATGGCAA
This sequence comes from Erythroxylum suave, assembly GCA_027563595.1. NCBI lineage: Eukaryota > Viridiplantae > Streptophyta > Magnoliopsida > Malpighiales > Erythroxylaceae > Erythroxylum > Erythroxylum suave. The sequence continues at coordinate 4,760 of JAOSBN010120416.1, read as the reverse complement.
TCGTTATTCAGTAAAGAGAAAAACTTCATCCAAGTATATATTCTTTCACTTTGTTACTTGTTGAAAATTAGTTATCCCTACATTTTGTTTATAATGCTACATTGTTGTCTTACTACTTACAGTTTCTTAGTTAGACTAATTCAGAAGTGGTGTTCCAGAATCACAAAGTTTACAATTTGAATTCTATATCAATGTGTAAGTGCAATAGGCTATAAAAGGAATTGGAGCACATTTGAATTCATCTACTACAAGAAAAGGAATAGATTGGAGCACAAAAGATTAAATGACACGGTTTTTGTTCAACACAATTTAAAGTTTTGAGAAAGGCATGTTATTATTATTATTAAGTTAGATATCATTTTTATAATTTTTTGATAATTTAATTTTATTGTTTATGAGGACTCTTAATAAAAAACTAGTTCGGTATATCCAATTTGAATTGACAATATCGATCTTTTGATAAATTGAGTTTCTGAGGAACTAAGTTTGTCATATGAGAGTGAATTGGAAGATAACCTTAGATGGGAAAGCATTAAAATGTCATTTTGTTAACATGTCGCTTACTCGAATTTGCTTTCAAGCCTCCTAAGTTCATCCTCCATGCCTCCAATTTTATCTAAAATCTTATCCAACTTGGATTCCATTGAGTTTTGTTTGTCTTGTTGGAAACATGATTATCCTTGAGGTCTGAACTATCCTCCATCATTATTTGTCCACTAGAAGCTAGGGTGATTCTTCCACCTAAGGATGTAAGTGTTGGAGTAGGGGTTTACCCCCTCCTCGTCCATACCGAGCTCCTATATAATTCACTTGCTTTGGATCGCTGTTCTTCATTAAGAAACAATCCACCATATCATGGTCCATTTGTCTACAGAATTCACACTTAAGTTGCTTGGCTTTTACTAAAGCTAAGTACTAAGCCTTTACGTTGTTGAGTTGTCGAGTCAAGTTATGAATTTTTTCTTGCATTTCCGTCATTTGATTAATAGCTACAATTCCTTTTTCTTCTCAGAAGGTAATAGTTTGTCTACTCCACTTGTTTGTCTACAAACAGCCATGACTCACTATATCCTCTATCAGCTCTTCTGCTTCATCTACTGTCGTTCTCATTAGTGATCCTCCTGAAGCTACATCAACATACCTCTCATATATAGGGTTACTCTAGTATAGAATGTTTACAACAAGAATTCCTTGGGTAAGTTATGGTGTGGGCATTTCTGCTACAAATCCTTGTATCGTTCCCATGCTTCATAGATTGATTCCTCGTCACTTTGCTGGAAGTTAGTTATCTCCTTGATAATCTTCGTAGTCTTGGTTAAGGGAAAATACTTATCTAAAAAGGCACGAACTAGCTGATTCTAAGTGGTCATACTGACTGGGTTGAGGGAATGATACTAAGCCTTTGCTCTTTCTCTGATGCTAAAAAGGAAAAACCTAATTATGACTGTATCTTCCGTCATTTGATGGTACTAAAAGGTATCACAAATTTCAAGGAAGTTAACTATATGTCCATTAGGATCTTCATTCGTTAGTCTATAAAACTGCACGTTTTGTTGAAGTATGTTTAGGAGGGCTGGTTTGATTTCAAAAGATGTTGCTTGTACAGGTGACCTAGTTACTCCTTAGTTATCAGTAATTAATTAACCTCGATAATTCGTAAGCGCACAGGTCGTTCACATAGTACCTAAGATGTCGATCCTACGAGTAAGGATAATTTAATGATAAAATTTAAGGCCAAAACAAAGAAATTCAAATGTAACGAAACTAAAACAAGAGTGCAATCTAGTCAAGCAAATCAATTCAATAATCAATCATGAAAATATTAACAATTTAGCAATTGCAACGCACACTCAAGAATCAACTTAAGGAACTACGAATTAAGAGAAAAGGAATTTTACTAATCTTTAACGCTAACCTAATTGATTATGAATTACTAGATTATTGGTTCTAGAAGATCCTAGAGTTGATCACTCTCTCTCGAGTTATAACCATTAACCCTAATTTATAAACCCTAATCAGATTATGAAAATTGCAATTTCTTAATTAACAACCTATGCAAAACCCTAATTAGATTTGAAGTTGTCTAATAAACTATCGGAAACCTATACAAGATCTCTTCGTACAATTTATCAATTTGATTTAATTCTCATTGTATTAAATCGCCTAACTCTCAGTAGCCCATTTTAATTATTTTTCACTCGATTTACCCTCTCAGTTTATCACCGAATTATGCAACTACAGAAATTAAATCACAATAAATCTAGTAAAACATAAACAATAAAATTTCATTAAATCAAAGATAAAACCCCGAAGGTGAATTTACAAGCAACATCTAAAAATCCTATCATCAACTATTATTTCGATTCTATACAATAGTAAAATTGAAAATAACATGAAATACGAAATTGAATAGACGACAGGAGGCAGAACCGATGGGAAACTCCTGATCCGGGAAATACGTCGAGTCGACTTCTCTTCTCTCTTCCTTCTTCTCTTTCTCTATCTCTTAACAATTCTCTCTAGCGTTTCTCTAAAAGTGGCTAATGCAAAAGGCTTCCTCTTCTTCTTTGTCTTATTCTTTAAATACACTTTTGTGTTTTGAGCAGCCCTAAGGTTTTTTTAGGTTCGAAGCTTTTTAGTGTCTATGGTCTGCCTGACGCAGGCCACGGTCGTAGCCCTACATCCCACAATTGTAGGCCACGTCCGAGCCTTCTGTCACATTCATGGCAAGCAGGCCACGATCGTGAGCTAACTCCAATGCTTCGGCACTTGCCACGATCGTGAGCTAACTCCAGTGCTTCTGCCACTATCGTGACCTATTATGCTAGGATCGTTGGCCATTGTTTAGACCCGAATGTCTCTGAAACTTCTCCATTCTTCGATATTAACCGTAAAACACTAACAAATACATCAAGGTACCTCAAAAACATAATAATTAAGCTTAAAGACTTGTACTAACCCACAAAACACTTAAAACATAAATAATTAGCAAACTAACACTATTATAAGATAAACACATACTAAATGATTGAATTAACAATTAGATACATATCAAACTAAGCCCTAAAACATGATGCAATTCACACTTATCACCAACGTTCTAGCTTGACATTGACCTCCTCTCTTGTCTCATTCACTAAAACAATATCATCAACAAACAACATACACCAAGCACATCCCTTTAAATATTCTTGGTAAGCTCATCCACCACTACTGAAAATAAAAAAGGTCTTAATGTGGATCTTTGGTGCAGCTTAATGCTGATAGAAAAATTCTCAATAACTCCTCTTATCTTCTTTACTCTAGTCAATTCCCCTTCATACATATCTTTAATCACCCTTATATAGGTCCTAAGAACTACCTTGACCTCCAAACACCTCCACAGGATTTCCCTAGGAACCATGTCATATGCTTTGATATTAATAAAAACCATATGCAAATACCTCTGTCTGTCCCTCTAATATTTCATTAATCTTCAAATAAGGTGTAAAGCTTCTATGGTGGACCTGCCTCGCATAAAGCTAAATTGGTTTTTTTATATAGAAGTCTCCTTTCTTACTCTCTTCTCAATTACCTTGTCCCACAACTTCATGGTGTGACTAAGTAGTTTAATGCCTCTATAGTTGTTACAATTTTGTATGTCCCCTTTATACTTATGTAAAGGAATTAATATACGTAGGCTTCATTCATCCATCATGTTGGTAGACTTAGGATCACATTAAAAAGCTTGACTAACTAATTAAGACCTTCAACATCTAGGCTCTTCTATACCTTTATGGGTATTTCATCTAGTCCTACTACCCTTTCGCTCTTCATCTCCCTCAAAGCTTTTTTTATTTCTTCCCTTGTGATCCTTTTACACTGAGACTAGTTACGAAATCTCTCAAACATATTAAGGCCATCTAAAGAGATGTTGTCCTCTATATCTTGATTAAATAAGCCATAGAAGTACCTTTGTCATCTACTCTTAATGTCAGCGTCCTCCATAAACACCTACATCTGCTTCATCTCTTATACATCAAACTTGTTCCAAGTCTCTAATTTTATTCCCTGACTTTTGCCAACTTGAAAATGTCATTTTCTCCCTTTTTGTATCCAATTCCTATACAAATTTTTGTAGGCTTCACCTTTAGCCCTGAGACTTTCTTCTTTGCCTCTATCTTTTCCATTTTAAAGTATTTAAAATACTTTGTATTGTTCTTAATTTTATATTTGTATGATGACTAAATGATCATTTTATATTAATTGTGGTTATTATTTGTATGTGAAATATGTGAAATTGATGTTACTAAAAATAAATAAATTATTGTTATTTTAAATTTATATTATTATGATTTTTGGAGACAAAATTGATGTAAAATTATAAAATATACAGTACAATATACTAATGAACTATTTTGCAATTTTAAAAAAATTCAGGGACTATTTCATAAATTTAAAAAATTACCTAAAATAGTACCTATTATTAGCCGATATTAGTTTAGTATTGTACCATAACCAAATCTGATACAGTACATTACTGATATGGTATTCATAATATTGGAATCGTATACAAATGAGTCAAATCTTTTGCATATAAATATCCTTTTTTGGGCTAAATACATTTTGGGGCCCCTGTACTATGTGTGTTTCTCACATAAGGCCCCTTGTTGTACTACATGCAATATTAAGCCCCTGCACAACGGACGTGCACAACACGCGGCCCTTATTTAACGATCCAAACGGCGCGTGTTTAACAGACTAACGGGAGGAGCGTGAAG
>JAOSBN010120400.1:0-34002 GCA_027563595.1 Erythroxylum suave | reverse complement strand
TTTTTCAGCCCTACCTTGATCAGTTTGTGATTGTATTTATTGATGACATTTTGGTATATTCGAGGAACAGTCAGGAGGTGATGAATACGTGCAACGTTCTCGAGACATGTTGCTACATGCTCGCTACGTGAGTCTCTTCCGGTTGTCTCGTAGTGCTGCTGTCTTGACCTATGTGTTCGGTAAGCTTGATGTATTGGTTGATATCGTCACGAAGTGTAGTAACAAGCACTGCCATGCTCGAATGCCAGAGCAACGTTGTCATCAGCAGCAAAGAAGAATGGTGACGTTGAGTCGCTTGCTTGGTTATTGACGGATTCGGTTGTAGGGCAATGAATGATATTGATTGTTTCCTATGCGACATGTAGGTGGTATGAGACGTGAACGTGATATACTTTTGACTATCCGAGGTGTCAAACTTGGCGTGCCTCTTCAGACTGGCTGGGCAAGCCATTTCCTTGTTGCTTAGTAGTGCTTCATATCCTCCACGAGCTGGTCATCCAAGCTTCAGGCTTGATGCGATGTCGTAGGTGCATTGCTGTCCGACTTTGCTTCTCACTGAGTTTTGGATTGATCTCTCTGGAGTCGGAGTAAGGTCCCGGCGCTATACTGTGACCATGCTACGTCAAGTCTGTACAGTAAGCCTGGAAGGGCACGGCTTATCCCCACCGGTTCCTGGATCCAATTCTGCCGCAGTTGGAGCCTTGGCGTACAACAAATAGCCATTCTTCTTGAACTCTCCAATTACTGCCTGTCCGCCGTGCTCCTTAGTGATCCATTCTGCGAAATCTGTCGAAATGTTAAGGTAGGAGGGAGTCTTGTTCGAGACGAGTGCATGTGCCGGATTGAGGAGAGGATGTGTCACACTGTCATTCATCTTTGTATAGAAATTGAGGCTGGCTTGGGTTCGACTAAATGGTTCAAGAGACAAGTATGTGCCAAAATCTGTGATAGTATATTCTCCCTGTTCGATGGAAGCATTCAAGGCTTGGAGTGGGAAGTCGACATATTGATGGTACCAAGCAGAATATGGTTCTGCCCACGGTGTCTAAGACATACGTCAGTAATCTCTAGAAGAAAAGAATAGGTGCCATCGACTAGCGTACCTGCCCAATGGAAGCCCATCTTAATGATTCCTTGACGTTTGTAGCACTCTTGTCATACCTGCTCAAGAATCTGATTTTGTTGTTGCCGGCTTCTGCAGCGACGAATAGATCGGAGAAAGCCTTGTCGACGTCCGTTTGATTAATTTCTAACTTGGCTGGGTTCTTCTTTGGTCCCACGAGTATAAAATGGTCTCTCCAAGCGTAGTACGAGGGGTTTTTGGCGATTCCGTGGTCAACAGCAATCTTCTCAGACACTTCGTTGTATGTGATTGCCACGTCGGCGGCACCAGTATCGAGGTTTTTGATGCTACCGAAAGTGTCAGAGGTCAACCTGGAACATTAGAATTAGTATGACTGCTATTGAACATCAGACCAGTGTAGCATACCAGGAAATAGCAAATGGTTTGTTTCCATAGACCTTCTGTGGCACTCTTTCATCGATAAAGGCATCGGCCAGGGCTCTCAGTATACCTGACTGACCTGCTCCACCAGTAGCCACGCGAAGAAGAATGTTTCCTTTTCCCTCTGGATATTTTCCACAATAGATGTCGCTTGGCTCCTGTGCTGCCGAAGCAAATCCAACAAGAGCCAGAAGTGGTAGCGTAAGAGTTCTCTTAAGCATCTCTACTACACTCGGTAGCTGACGTTGGTTATATCGGAAGGAGAGATTATGGTTCTGTTAGGAAACCGACTCTGAAGTCTTATATGCTGGTAAATGATTCGTTCATGGCCTATGACCAACGCAGAGGATGAGCATCGCCAGTGCAGGGCTCTTCATCCCCGCAGACCCAAGGGCCGCGTAACGACATTCTTTGACTCAATTCCCACTACCAACTCGAACCTACCTTAACGCTGTAGGAGCTGAGGCCTAGACATACTAAGGCTTCAAGTGATCTTATTGGCGACTAGCAATTGATGGAAATCCTTCAAGCTGTCATCAACAAGGCATGTACGTACAAGCCGACAGAGAAGGCGCCCGTTCGTCCAAGTTTGCAGTAATCCCGTGGATCCATCGGCTCTGGGTGCGATGAACGCGCTCAACTTGGAGCAAATCACGACGGACTTCCCGCAACGTGCTTGTCCCGTGTCACACACACCATTGAAAGCCTCCGGGTTCGTAAACGACTTGAGACAAAGCAGCTCGGAATGTGTCGCGCCCAAAATCGAATTCCAAGTCTTGTAGCGACAATCTCCAGCTTTGCAGGCTCCCACAGCATGATATATGCAATCCTCAAAGGCTCGACTTGACTTTTCCACCGAGAATACGCCATTGACGATACCGTGAGTTGAGAACAGATCAACCCGAGCTTCACGCACCAGTCCACTTATTGTGTCACAGCTAAGAGCTCGAGGGTTGCAGAATCACGTACATCTGATGGACGTTCAGCGGGTCTCGTACCCTAGCGTGGGCTTCGATCCCGTCTCATCGGACCCGTTACCCGTACCACCCAAGTGAGTTCTCCAACTAGAGATCAACATTGACTTACCTCTAGACATGCATAATCAGAAGCAGAGTCGATAAAATGATGCGTGTGATGAGGATACAGACATACACACGAAAGATGTAGTGAGGGATGATTGTTTGGGACAAAGAACAGATAATCGATGGAGGCCGTACATAGCTTTCTTGGCATACCCCGGACCCAGACAAAGGACTAGCGCTACCATTAAAGGCACTACATTAGGGGGTGATAGACAAGCCCGTACCACGTAAATCCAGGTGGCTAGCAGCATCGTTCGCTCCCAGGGATCCCAATCAGAGAAATACGTGCTGTTGAACGGCAATTGATAGCAAGAAACGACTGAATCAAAACCTGGGCACTCCAGCATTTAAAGCATCAAAGTGAAAGACGTGTCACTAATGCATGGCACAATACGATATCAAAAACTTCCATTTTTCAGATTGCAAAGAGAACGCTCATCTATCGAGCTTCGATGGTACATCTGTGACGTCCACTTCCGCAGGCTCAAAGGAACCCACGACAAATTCTCGGTCAACGCTGATACCCTCTTGTTTTGTGTTGTGTGCGGGAGTGTCGGTGTCACTCGATGTCACACTTGATGCTTTGCATCTTGTGTCGTGTGCGACCTTCATCTCTGTAATGGCCCAAGCTTCACCCTTTCGCTGTCCATCGAATCCGACTTCTCGAGAAGATCTATCTCTGCTCTCTCGACTGTTGAAGTTATAGGACCTCGATGGCTCCGTCGATCCACTCCGGTCGTGCGAGCTGTGCGAGTTCTTCATCTTGATTCGGACGTACTCAAGCAGAGGTCGCAGTGTGGGAAGACATGCAAGGACGATACCAAGAGCAGGTTCTATGGATGACCAAATCCATTCGTTGACCGTGGCAAAATTATAGTCTTTGTCTGTAGCCAGGTCCACCAAAAACTTGATTCGGAGCACGCTGACCACGACATCCAGGCATGTGACAGCGAAGATGATGATGAGCCCAATCTTCATTTGGATGTTGATCTGAAGTTTCCAGATGCTCGGGATGGGTAGAAGAGCAATCAAGATATCTCCCACAATGTCGGTGGTGGCGATTGAGATATGTGCTGGAATCATATCTCCACACGTTCCTGGCACGCTGCGATCCCAGTTTTTCTTGAATGGCCGACACATTGTGCTTACGATGAGGACACACATCAACACCCAACAAACCACGAATCCGAGTACAATTCGTGCCAGCAATTTGAACTGACGTGTCGTGAAGATGCGCATGAGCAGGTATAAGATGGAAGCCTTGGTCAGACCCAACGAGACTCCAAACAACAGTTGTAATAGTATGATACTCCGGTAAAGAATGGCGTAGTTCGATTCGTCTGAAGCCAATCCACCGTAACCGACACCTCCTAGGTATATTGTAGCCACAAGAGTGGCATTGTGTCCAAGAAGAAAGATCTATAAGCAAATGTTAGTCGAAATACAGACGTATAGCGGCAACTAACATCACTCACCAGAGCCAGTAGTATCAGCCAGTCATCAGGTCCATAATGAAGACGCTTCATCCTTCGCGAAAGGAACCTCAGCGCTACCGACACAACAGCAACAACGGCACAGAGGAGGGCGACTGCGGTCACGCCAGCGGAGGCAGCATTGTCGTTCGAATCATAATCACGAGCCGTCAGTTTCATATCAGTTGTCTGGTGCTGAGCAAGAGCAACTGTCTCCTTTGTTCTGAACAATACGTAGATCCCAAATTGTGCTTGAGGTTGCTCGAGGTAGAGCGAGGAAACGACTCGGCAGTATCCGCAGTATAGGCCAGTATCAAGGCCGACAGAGTTGGAATCTCGTCAAGCAACACAGCTTCGAGTGCATGTTCGCCCCCTATAGCATGACCCCACTGAGTCTGCAGTCTAGCGACATATGCATGGGTATGTGCAGGTAGTGTTACCACCCCAAACGCGAATCAGTGCTGTGAACGTTCGACGACCACTGATTCGGCATCGCTCACTGGGCAGCCATTCTGTTCATGATTCGGATGTGGCAGCAATTTATGGATAATAGAGACCGAAATGGGCTAGGACATCCGTGAAACTTCGAGCTTGGGTGCCGTCCCGTGGCGAGCAGAACCACAACAGCTTGAAATCACGAAGAGGTTGAAGTTTAATTGGCCCGAAGGTTGCCGTGGCCATACAGGTGCAACCCCGCTGCAGATGGTTGCATCGGAGCGAGTTACGCGAGACAAGCATCATGCGCTTCCGACATGAATGTGCCGCTGTTGATGGTGAGATCGTCCAAAACCAGGTGAGACGGGTTCGGTCCCGTGCTCGCTGCCAAAACAAACATGTCTGGGAGATATACATGGACCTTGAACGGTCGTAGTGTTGAAGAGTACAGCGCAGTCAATGAAGGAATGCACTGTCTCCCATGCCGTACGCTAATTCGGTGTGAATTTTCTTGACTTGATCTGATTCTGAGCTTCTGCACATGTCTCAGAACCCTTGTTCCTAACATTTACGAGTATAGAAGGTGCCGTGGGTGGATGTGGATTTGGACACGTTCTAGGCAAAAAGCCCACATGGCGAACATGTTTAGGCCACCCCCAGGCCCCAATCTCCCGACTCTGTATCCAATTGCACCCTCATATCGAAGATTTCGGATTCACCTCGCCGTATGACGTTGATCGTAGAGCTTCCAGGTTGACTGGAATCAATCCCGAGAGACCGCATCAAAGACAACCTTTTGCTCGAAGGGAGTGAACCTGCTGACTTCATGCAGAGCTCCTGCGACTATATTATTAGACATGGCACCCAAAGTCAAAGCCACTTACACTTCCGTCTGCAGTGTCTCGCACAATTATGCTTCTTTAGCGTTTCTTGAGAATATTCTTGAGGTGGTTCATTGCACTGGATTAACCTTGCAGTGCATTGCGTGCGCGAAGATGGGGGCGAGGGCCGTCTCAAGGATAGTAATATGGCCACGCAGCAACAGACACAGCAGCTTGACGTACACTGTTCATGACACGTAACAAAGTATTGTCCACGCGCTTAGCTAAACGACAGCCGGCTGCCAAGGCATCTTAGAGAAGATGAACACGCCATGAACTTGTTCTCATTTTGCAGCACTCAAGTCCATGACACTTCATGCTTTCACCTGCTCATATTTGCTCACATCTTCATTACTTACTCAACGTGTATTCAATCATGTAGGCAATGGACACATCTCTCATCTCGCAATTCTTGAACACCAGCTGCCATTCACTTTTCAGCTCAGAATTTCTCCGCCGCAGGCCTCATATCTAGCTCATGCACCCAAAGATCACACTCCTGCAATGCACACCCCAAATACATCTTTCCAACACTCTCTGCCTTCATCTTCTCGCCCTTCAGTATCTTCTCCGCGTCCTCACCGCCCACCACCTTTCCCGTCTCCGGATCCCTCTCATACTTATCTGTGATGCCTCCGTTCGCAATGGCATGAATGACATGCACTCCGCGCTGCGTAAACTCCCTCGCCAAACTCTGCGCGAGCATCCTTACACTGGCTCTGGTGGCGCCGTACGCGGCAAATTGGGGATTCGTCCGCAATGCGCCCAGCGTGCTTGTGAATACAATCGTGCCCTTTTTCTGCAACACCTTCTCGTCTGCCTCCTTCGGGTACTGGCCCAACATCCACTTGAGCGCTAGCTGCGAGAACACCATGGCTCCCGTCGCGTACGTGGTCAGGCTGTCCGTGTACCGCTGCGCTGTCTCCTCCTCGAACGGCACCTTGTGGCTGTGCTTGACGTTGTACACGGCCATGGTCAATTTGAGATCGTGGCCGTCGGCCGTCTTCATCTCGCTGCCCCACGATCGGATCGCGTCGAACGCCGACGTCAGCCGTGACTCCGACGTGTCACTGCGGAACTCTTTTAGGACTCCTGGACCGCCGTAACAGGATTTACTAATGGTCGCGGGCAGAGAAGGGTCGGCGGTGCGGGAGAGAAGTGCAACTGCGAGGTTGCCGTGGGAGGGAGACGCGAGAATCCTAGCGATGCCGGCGCCGGTGGTTGGGCCGGCACCGATGAGGATGGCGAGACCGGAGGGTGGCATGGTATCTTTTTCTCTGGATAGGTATCGTTGTGCAGGGAATATTTGTGAGGGAAGAAGCTACGTGTGAATTCCTGGTCGAGGGTGATGCAATGAAAGAACCAGACTTGCCTGAGTGTGGACCTACTGTAATAGTCATTCAGATGTGAGCATGGACAAGAACCTACGTCAGATTTACGAAGTAGATCGAGAACCGTTGCGCCCGCCACAGAGCTTGAGAGGAGCAATGGGAAGAAATGTAAACAATGTCGACGTCACTTTCGGTTGGAGTTGGAGAAGGAGTACATAATTGATCTGCTTGCTGTGGAGGTGGGGTGGCTGATCTTCGGGCAACACGGGCTATGGCCAGTACAGCTTCATGTGAATCTGAGTCGATGCTTGCAACTGCACGCAAGAAAGTGGGACGCTCCCCACGAAAGAGGTTCATTAGATCTGGTATCACTGGTCTTTTCATTTGGTGTTACATTTGCCCAACATGCAATCATCTCGACGTGTTCAACCCATGCTACGACGAAGTTGCCTTCTCTTTACGAGCCCAACCAGTCTTGTAAACACCATGACCTGTGACGTCAAACCGAGGGAAGAAGTGAGCTTCAGTGTTCAACACAATCTTGCTCAAATCACTCCAATCGTCCGCTGTCACTTCATTGAACAGGAGGTAGAGATACTTCAACGTCTCAGATAACCAAAACCCTTCCATGTTATCTCGACCAAAAGCCTCTTTGTTCTTTCCAGCCATTTGGTGGGCTATATTGGCACCCGCAACAACACTGTCCAGATGTCTTGGAGGAACTGTGTTCACACTTTCTAACGAAGTGTAACCGGACACATGTCCAGCGGGGTTGATTACCCTCGTGTACTCGGAGAATGCCTTGAACATGTTCCAGCCCCAGTCGCGATAGACGGGACTGCCTGTTATGCGCCACATATAATACAGCGATTCCACAGTCTCCGGTCTTTGAAGGTTGTGTTCATCTTGGACTTGAATCTCGAGATCGTTCCGCCACGAGGCCTTCTTGGATGTGTAATCGCTGCTTTTCATGTTCGAAAAGTCGACCTTACTCCGCGGTTGCTTCCACTCGACATCGTCAAGATTCCACCGACGTGGTGGATCGTCTATTTGCAGGTACGTGATCTCTGGTGCAAGACCGGTAGGCGTATTCACATACATGGCCCAGCAAGTCTTCATGAGTTCCTCAGCCAAAACAAGGTCCTCTTCCTGCTGGCGACCCCAGGCACTGCCCATACTTTTCTTAGCTTCCCCAACAGTCAAGCCTCCAGTCACGCTCAAGGCGATAGTGCCTGGAAGGAAACATGTAAGATGGTCCATCTTACCACTCCATTTCCCGTCTAATCCATAGGGTCGCTCGGCTAATACCGTGAAGTCGGCCGTTGTGGACCATGTGATCATGTGTTTCTTGATGCCTCTGAGAGCTTCATCCCACATCTCCTTGTATATAGTCTCTCCTGTTTGGAGGTACTGCTTGATCAGGTACTCGTAGTAGCTGTCACCACGAGACCCGAGGCGAATCTCTCTCGAATTGAACTGACCCGTAACCGGATTGATGAAAATCGGAACCAACCCATCTTGACTCCTGGGGGCATCGATGGCTTGTATGACCCTTTCGGCAATCGTCCAATAGAGAGGCTCGCCAGTCAGTTTCGTGACATACTTCAATTCCAATTGGAGTGAACCTGCCTCGGCCACTGACGCTGCGCCGTCCAGCGCGTTGGACGCGATACCATGGGAAGTATTCAGGTTAATGCTAGAATAAGGTATACCGGTAGGACTATCGAATGCTCCCAGCAGACGGTCAGCTAGGTCGACCGCCTTCTCGATATAGAGATCCTCGCCTTTCTGACCCCGATCATCGTCCAGCTGGGAGGCCAAGTGTGGGAAAGTGGTGGATAAGTATTGTGCTGAGAGGAGACCTCCAAGCACACGAATGGTCGTTTCGAAAGTGCTGATTTCGCCGTTGAGTTTGCCAAAATCCAGACTCGTTTGAATCCACTTGCGCGCCTGCGCGACTTGCTTGGTACAATTCATCAGGATGGCAGTGTCCAGTGCATCAACGATGATCCAGCCAGCACCTGCACTGTTTGAGGTTTGGTCGACCACGAATTTGCTATGGTGCGATATAGGACTATATTCGTCTTTTCCCCAGGCGTATTTGGCATAATCTTCCCACGATGTTATAAACATAGAGCGAACCATGTCTCTTCTCGTGTACCAGTTGATCTGGGACACACTCAACCAGGAAACAACCGAAGAGAAGAACCACCAAACGATTAACAATCCTGACACAAGCACAACCCATCTTCTCCACTTGCCTCGAGCGAACACTCTGCCGAAAATACTCCTTCGTCTTGATGGAAATTGAGGTTTGTCTTTATACAATGGCAAGTCCCTGCCTCCACCACTCCCTAGGAAATCACCTATCCTATCTTTGATCTGGTCGGCAGATGTGGAAGGCTTCTTCGTGTGGCCATTCGCGGAGTTTCGTGTATTTGGATAAGCGTACGAAGAAGAAGGCTGAGAGGAGGCTGGATCGCCATCTGAGTATTTCTGTCTCCAATAGTTGTCCTCCCCTGATCTGTCTGTACTGAAAGAGGGCGTGTTCCGTGGGGCGTTGAACGCCATAGTAACAAGGTGATCTGGTCTTTGAGTTTTGAGAGTGCAAGACTGACGCGTGTGAATCTTGGTGTCCCTTCGGACAGAAGTTCACTATATCCTTTGGATCATTGGACCAACTGCAAACAATATCCGTCATTCACAAGATCGCAGTTTGAACAACATTCCATGTACAAGATGGCCAAACAGACGGGACTCGAACTTATGGAGACTGGGCGCGACATTCAATGTCGTACCTGCGCGACCGTGCTGATCTCGAACGGGTAGAAGGTTCACTAACTAGGGGCTTCCCTTACCCCGGACTCAGCTGGCGGAGCATTTTTGCCGCCCACTGCCCACCCGGAGATATACCGAAGAAGGACCTCGGATGCTGCAGGTCCAGAAACATTAGATGTAGGAAAATTGAGCAGAAGGAGTAGGACTTCGCCTCATACGTTGAGCGACGCACACATGCGGATACTGTGTTTGAAAAAGTCATAATGTGCATTGTTTGCTTTGTCTGTCCGACTGCCAGCATCCGGACCTTCACAATTTGTTGGAGTATTATACAACGGCAGCTTCTACTGTTGACTTTCATTGAATACATAACGCTGGCAACAGTGGATGACTACCGTACCACAGCTCTGTAGCTATTCGAGACGAACACAGCTTTCAGTGTGAATAATGTATCTCGCACCCACCAGCGTAATGATAAGACGTGCTTGCACTTTTGTGGATCTGCTATGTCACAGAGCCTGGGTTGCCAATGGTGGAGATGACAGACAACCCTTCCGGGCATGTTCTGTCGGCCATGCTGCCATCTCGTCGTGACATCGATCTGTATTCTCAGCGCATGACAACAAATATGCGAGAGGCTAGCAGGGATACTGTCCAGGGAAGCATCATGGATTTCGATATCAAGGTGATGTGGCTTGAATTGTTGTAGCAAACGTGAGCTATGTCGATATCTTCCATCTGGACCGCTCTGTAGGAGTATCTCTGAACACTTCGTGCATTCGAGCAGACTCGACTCTGGTATTCGATACGCTGACCGAAGGACGATGCGAGCCAAGAAGCTCCTGTGATGGTGGAGAAGTACTCTTTCTCCTCTGACATCCACCAACAAAAGTAAGACCGTCGTCATTCGCTGTAGACATGGAGAATAGCAAGCAAGTTGCGTCTCAGGCCAAGCCGCTACCGCGAAAAGCAGGCTCTGTGGACACACGCCACAGCATACAGCGCTCAAGACAGACCACCACCCTGGCAATTTCTGTGTTCCGGTGCCTGAAAGTATATGCTGTTTACGCAGATCAGTGGCAGAGGGTGTGCTTAAGCTTCACACTACCTGATACGTGGGAGAAGCAGACTTGAGGAGGCAAGGTTAGGATGCCTGCGTCGGGTCGAAGCGTGGGCAACGTTGCTGTGCAGTGCGGGCTCGGATTCTCTGCGCAACCCCGAACTCTGTGCTCATCATGACGTTGGCCGCCGTTCCGCCACTAACATGCTCGCATCGCCGATTTACTAGACTGCACATTGGCTGCCTCCAACCAAGTCTTGTGCAACTCAATAAGCAACGCAGTACCAAGAATCTCACGCGCCTGCAATCAGGACTCCCAGAGCCAACGGTATTCATACCGTCGCCTCATCTTTCATTCATTCGTTCATGCATACATTCATTCATGCCTCCTGTATAGTCATTTTCTCTCATTCCTACACTCCGTACCGTTCGGCTGCCAGCATGCGATTCTTGAGAGGCCATGCGCAAAATGACACTCCGCACCCGCAGGTCACCTGAGACCATCTTCAAACATGTCTTCTTCCTCGTTCTGTTCCTAGGAGCTCTCAGTGTCTTCAAGTCAATACACGATGTCTCGGTAAATGCCCAACACCTCAAACTTCGGCGCAGTCTGTCAACTGGCCTTGAGCCTCAAGATGAAGCAGTAGGACCCCTTCTTGATATTGTCATTCTACCCCGACTGACATCCATTCCAGTGTCGACTTGTGCATCATCGCTCCGACCAATGCGAGTTCGTCAGAAACAACTGTCCTGACGAAGAAGCTGGCCTCCTCTCATACCTGCAGCTGTATTATTGTTCCCTCTCCAATGCAAAACCGCTGGCGTTCATCATACTAGCAGTATGGACAGGTGTGTTGTTCAGCACCATTGGGATCGCAGCTTCCGATTTCCTCTGTCTCAACCTGAGTACGATTGCAACAGTCCTGGGCATGAGTGAGAGCTTAACAGGTGTGACATTCTTGGCCTTCGGCAACGGCAGTCCCGATGTCTTTTCGACGTTCGCGGCCTTCAGCAGTCATAGTGGGAGCTTAGCAGTAGGCGAGTTGATGGGTGCAGGTTGTTTCATTACGGCAGTGGTTGCTGGCAGCATGGCTATAACAAAACCTTTCAGAGTGGGTAAAAAGGCATTTGTAAGAGATGTGTTTCTGTTTGCGATTGCTGCAGGATTCAGTCTTAATTTCCTAAAGGATGGAAGCTTACGCATGTGGGAGTGTATTGTCATGATCGGCTTCTATGGCGCATATGTCGTCCTCGTGGTCATATGGCATTGGTACTTTGATCGTCGGAGGAAGAGAAGAATTGCAGAGGCTGCGGCACGGTTGCATCAACATATACCAGACCAGCAAGAATTAGAAGTACCTGAGATGGAGGACGATGAAGAAAGTCGGCCAACTACCGAGAGAGCCCCGTTGTTGAGAACGGCATCAGGAACATCGGATCACTCGACCTACATTCCAGGTACGCCAGCATGGGCTATGGAGAATGTCGATGAGATGGATGACGAGACAAGAGATCAATACTTGGCAGCACTTTCCAGTAACATGCGTGTCAGTCGACCAACACGAGATCGTCGCAACACCTACACCCCCATTAGACCAAGTTTAATTGGAGCACTAGAATTTCGCTCGGTCCTGAGTTCTCTTGAAAAGAAAAGCACCAACGCTCAGCCTATTCACATGAGACGATATTCTGACGATGGACGCAACATGTTGGGACAGATAGCTGAAGCCGAAGGCTCTCCATCCCAGCCTGGATACTTATCGGAGCACGCCCAGTATTCTGACCTGCAACCAAGCCCGACAAGAAGTGGCAGAAATCGAGCGGTATCGACAGGTGATGCCGACGTCCTCAGGAGAAGCACAGATTTGCTGAATATACATTCTGGTACCCCGGAAACAGCAATCTATTCTCCGAACGAGGCAGCACGCCCGGTCACTGCAAGAACTGATTCTTCACACAACGACTCCCTCCGACCCCCATCACAGCAGTCTAACAATCTGTTACTGTCACCTGTCTCAATGTCATCCGCCGCAACATCAGGTAGCGCGACGCCGGCATCAATGACTGCCACAAGAAACGGCCTCCTCGCCCCACCAGATGCAGGATTCCGCCATCCCGAGTACACAGATGACAATACTCATTCGAAAAGAGGTGGCATCAGTCCTGGCGCTATCAGTCCTTTGGCTTTGGCTCCTAGATTGGAAATCCCGCATACCGGTCACAAAGCTGTCGAGGAATGGAGATACACAGATACTCCTCAGGTAATGTCGCCATATTCGCGACCACCGAGCATCCATCTACCGCCACCCAGCATGTCACCAGAGTCCAGTCATGTCCTACCTCTACCCGGCGAAGACGGTATCATGGCACAGCGACAGATTAAATGGTGGCCGTATAGATATCTACCAGCACCTCAAGTGTTGCTCTCGACGCTCTTCCCAGGACTGTACGATTGGTCAGCAAAAGGCTGGGCAGATCGAATACTGGCTGTATGCACAGCTCCGAGCATCTTTTTGTTGACCATCACTGTACCAGTTGTAGAGCTGCCGACGGATGAGAACGAACCTCAGAGCGAGCCTCCGCTGCGGACGCCTATACCTCGGACGCCTCTAATCTTATCACCGGAGCTGTCACGCACCAATACCTCAGTTCCGATACCTATTACATCTCCTCTTCTTGGTAGAGGTGGAAGTAACACCGCCGCAATTCCTCAAATTATGACTCCAGGCGACGCAGAACTTGATGAATCAGGCCCCAAGGAGTGGAACAGATGGCTGGCCATTGTTCCAGCCTTTACCGCGCCACTGTTTGTGGTGTTCATCTTCTGGACTAATTTTGGTCCAGGTCTCGATGAGAGGGCAGGCCAGATATTACTCCTTAAACTTCTTCTAGGTTCGTTGGTGTTTTCATTATTGGCTTTGGTCTTTTTGCTTGCTGTTACCAGCCCAATCCACGAGCCAAAACACAAACCGATCCTATGCTTTATGGGTTTCTTTGTCGCAATCGCATGGATATCGACCATTGCTGGAGAAGTCGTTGGTGTATTGAAAACATTTGGAGTCGTGTTGGATATCTCGGACGCTATACTTGGGCTGACCGTCTTCGCTGTTGGTAACTCACTTGGCGATTTGGTCGCCGATATCACAGTGGCCAAGCTTGGTTATCCCATGATGGCACTTTCAGCCTGCTTTGGCGGACCCATGCTCAACATCCTGCTTGGTATTGGTATTGGAGGCCTGTACCAAACGATCCAAAATGGACAACATCACTCCGAGCAACACCCTGGTAGACCCTGGCACTACAAACCTTACGAATTGGACATAAGCACTACTTTGTTGATCAGCGGAGCGACTCTCGTGATCACATTGATATTCTTGCTCATTGTTGTACCATTGAACAACTGGCGTATGGATCGGAAGGTTGGGTCGGCCTTGATTGCAATCTGGGCAATATCGACAATTGTAAACCTCGTCCTTGAAATAGTAGGAGTTGGAGAAACGGAATAAAGAAAGTGCTCAGCAATGGGAACGGAGGCGTCCGTAGCACTCTGGCGTTCTGGCCCCGGTTTTGGGATCACGATGAGCGCACATACAAATGCTCGCAATACCCATGTAAAGAAGCGGCGTAAATTGGACTCGGCCATTCGGCTGTCTTGGCCGGAGGTGTGATCCGTAAACGACATTGACAATCCAGCCGTCCTGTTCCCAATTCCAGGTCCCTTGTGCAGTCAGTCCAAGACGGAAGGCGCGGAGAAGAAGAATTGGTAATCTCCACATGTTCTACTTGAACGACATGAGGCTGAGAGAAGCGACGGCGGGCCGCGCAGACTCCGCGCCACGAACTGTTATCGGTAAATATCTCATGGCAGAAATTTGGCCAAGCTGAGCAGGTGTTCCAGCAACAAGCTGAGATGACAACAGTCCTTGAACATGAGAAAATGGCAGAGACTCCATGCTACGACGCTCAACATTCGAAGCTGAACTGCGGATGATGCTACCAAGCGCTGATAAGCGAATGCTCAAGCTGGCAGAGCCTCCATGTTAAGTTCAATGATAGCTCGAAGACAAAATAATCCTGGCTTGCCTCCAGACACGTGTCTTGTCACATATCATGATCATGAACCGGCATGTAAAGTGCAATGAACAGCTGCAAGTACCGTGTCATCAGAGCGACACGTGCGGTCCAGGATTCGCTCAATCCAGAGTGCTTCGCGTGCGATGCCGTTGACAGTCATGTGTTGTGTCAATGATCTTTTGCAGGTTCCATCCAAGGCCAATCACCATGACTCGCACGCAGAAAAGCGGCAATCTGAAACTCCCAGTGGAAAAGTGTGGCTGCGTTGGTGTCGTACGCAAGCCAGTCGCCGCGCACTTCGGATGTTTAACAGCGAGGATCGATTGTTCTAGAGTGTCGATCGCCAGCATCCACTATGGTTGAGACGAAGTAAGTGCGCGCTTTCCGGTTCACGCGGCACATAGGTCGCGCAGCTGAGATCTCCGTGTGATTAAGCGGGTACTAGGGACGGAGTACAGACAGCATATTTGTTGCGGGTTAGTCAATCAACGTCTTCAGTGCGTGGAAGCAGTCTTCGGAGCTATTGCTTGAGACGCCAGACGAAGGGTCGCAGATTGATCGTTCAGTAGTCAAGGCGGTTGGCGTGTGTCTGCGGATCCCAGCTTGCACCCAAAAGCCTCAATGGTGTCGACTGGGAAGGTGACAGCTACTACACAAAAGACATGGACTGCCTCTTTCGGAATGGCAAGAATTGTCTACGACAAGTTGACACGATGTCCTCTGACAGTCAAGGGTGGGCCATGTATTATTAAGAACCTTATGCAGCATTTGTGCCACTGTGAGCTTTCACCACGAAGGATTCTGAGGACCAGGAACGTGTCAGAGGTCGATCGTCGATCGGTTAGGCTTTTGTTTGCCCAGAGCGGCGCGCCGGAACAAGAATACTTTTGGGTGAGTTGCCTGCAGCCGTCAGATAAGAGTGAGGCACAACGGGGCTAACTCGTGACGACGAACCAGTGCTCCCAGAGCAATGAAGAGGTCAAATTGGGAGAAGTGGATGAGCTCAAGACCAGTTTGCCCAGATACTGGCGCTGTAGCGCAGGGGGGATTGGGTCCCGACGTGTTGCACGCCTGTCCGATCAATTGCCTTGTCAGGACAAGCCGGATCTGTAGGAAGATGATTGTCGATAACCCTTGATCAGCACGCAATCGACCACCACGGCCGGTGTTAGGTCTTGGCACTTAGACCTATTTACGTAGCTCTAGCATTCTACTATCCTTCTTAGACTAGTACTATATTATATATTACTACGTTACCGCCTCTACTTATCTTCTTATATTCTCTATTTACCTCTTATTAATATAATATAAACGTACGATCCTTTTTATATTTATTTTATTAATTACTAGCGTCGATTTCTACTATAATAAATAATTAAAATAATATCTATATTTAAGACTAGCTATTACGTTAAAAGAAGAAGAGTAGCCCTAGAAAATATATTTAAAGAGTTTAAAATACTTTATTTATTAACTCTCTATAAATTTATATCTTTTTATATCTTCTATAGTTTATTAAGACCTTAATTCTTTATAAATATATTATCTTTAATATTTATTTTACTTTTTTATAATAGAGGAGAGAAAATATTTATATTTAAAAAGTATATCTAATTAGTACTTATTAATATCTTTATATATTATAATTAATATAATAAAGACTTTTATTTATTAAAAGAAGCGCTATATATTTACTTTAATATATTATATAACTTATTCTCCTTATTAATTTACGGGACCCCGTCGTTATCTTATATATTATAAAATATATCTCGCTATTATATATCTATTTATTTATTATTATTAATAACTACGAGATTATAATAAGAACGTATATTAGGATATTTATAAATAGTTAATAAAAAAATAAATATTAAAGTTATAATAAAGAAGAAATAAAGCTTCTATAAATTTTAAATTAAGAATATTAAATTTATATAAGTTAGATTTATTTAAGTCGTTATTAAGTTATTAAATAATTATAATAATAATTTATAACGTCTCGCTAAATAAGAGTTAATTTATTTATTTATTAGATTTATAAATATAAAAAAGAGATTTACTCTTCTTAATATATTTATTAAAAATAATATCGTTATTAATTTTTAATATTAAGAGTTTAAGATAAGCTTTATAATTATTAAAATCTTTTTTAAAGCTTATTAACGATACTATAAATTAAATAATTTAATTAAAATAATTAGTATAGCTATTTTATAATTTTATATTTTATTTAATAGAAAAGATACCCTTAATTAATTAGACTTAAGAAAATTTTTAAGAAACTATAGAATTAAGATCGTTATTTTTATTAAATTTAAGTTTACTTTTAAAGATACCGTTACGCGCTATAATAATTTATAATATACCGTTTAAATACGTAAAGAAGTTCTCTAGATAAAGAGAAGAAATCTTTAATATTAAGACTTTTATTAACTAAGTTTATTTCGCTACGCTTTTATATAAAAGTATATTATTAATCTCTAGAACTTATAATATCGAATAATTTAAAGTAATATATTTAATAATTTATTATATTAGTCTTATTAAGGTTTATATTTTAAGATTAAATAAAGAAATAAAGAATAACTATATAAAGCTTAATAAGATATTATTTAAGAGGTTTTTAATTATAAAAAATAAAAATATAAGATTAAAGGCCTATTAAGATTTATTTTAATTAAAATAAGGTAGCTTAACTTTATTAAAATATATTAAAAAATACTAGAGTATACTTTATTATCTTAAAATAATATTCTTAGAGCCGAATCTTAATTAAGATATTACGTATATTATAATTAAGAGATTATTAAATTTAATTATTAACTAGATCGTCGGTAGTTATATTATAATTAAAGGTAATAAATATAGCTTTAAGTAAATTATTAATATCCTTAAGAATATTATAGTTAACTATAACCGTTCTTTAAAAAACGATAATCTTAGAATAAATATCGCTATAATAATTATTAAAAAATAATTACGTAAGTCGCTCTAGATTACTTTAGAATAATTAAATAAATATATTAATTTTATATTAAACGAGATATTAAGAAGAATAAGAGCTTTTATAATTAATAATAATAAAGGAGTAAAGATTAGATTTAATAATAATTATATTAAAGATAATACTAATTATTATAAAGATAATATAATAAATTTATAAGATCTAATATTAGAAAGAAATTATAATTAAGGTTAAATAATTAACTAAAACGCGGGATAAGCTATAATATATAATATAACTTTAAATATTAATTTATCGCTAATAAGTTAAGTTTAATAATTATAATAATAAAGAGATAATCTAGATTATTAAAGATATAAAGAACTAGAATATTTAACTTAAGACTATATTAATCTTTATTAATTATCGTTTAATAAATAATTAAGGCGTTATATAGCTATCTTAATTAATAAATATCTTAAAGATTAATTTAATACTTTATAAATAGGGATATAAGACGGGAATATATCGTAATTATAAAGCGCTTTATTTATATAAAGAAATACTTTAAACTTTTTATATTAAAATAATCCTATTAATTTTAATATTAATAATTTATAAATCTAGCTAATAGTTATATAAGTTAAAGAAGTTTATAATAACTTATTAATAAATTATTTAGCGAATAATAATTAGATAAGATATATACGCGAAATAAATATTATTAAGATATTATTAGATAATTTAACTTATTTATATAATCTTCCTTCTAGTATATTTAATATTTTAAATATTAAAATAATAAGAAGATAGGATATAATTAAGATAAATATAAATAATATTAATATTATTAATAATAAGAGGAAAGCTTTTAAAGTTAAGTTAATAAAATATAATAGCGATAAAGGTAATATATTATACGCTATATTAAATCGCGTAGAAAAATTTAAATATAAGTTAATAAAGACGCTAAAGTTAAGATTATTAAGATAATTTAAAAAGCTTTAAGATTTAATTAAAAAACTTATTCTAAATTTATAATATCTTATTAACGATAAATATATAATTATTAATTTAATATAGCTATTTTAACTATAATTAGATATTAAGAGAGACTTTATAAGGCTTATTTAATTAAAAGCGAAAAAGAATATTATTTTAAAGATATTAAGATAATTAATAAAGAAAAGTTTAAATAAAAAGAAATTATATATTTATAAGACGAATTAAGTTAAGAAATATTAATCGTATACGAATAATATTAAATATATAAATAAAAAGATAACGCGAAATTTTTATATTAATATATAGATTCGGGACGTTAAGAATATAAGAACTTTTAATATTTAAAAAATATTTATTAATCTAGAATTAATATTATCGCTTATTTTAAGATAAATTATTAATAAATATAATATTAAGATAATTAAAGACGACTTTATAATAATTAAAAGATAAAATAACGAGTTAATATTATTAATTTATTATTATTAGCTATATTTAATAGTTAGAATTACGTCTTAAGAGATTAAATACTTTATAATAATTATAGCTAATACGTCTTATTATCTTTTATTTAAACGTTTATAACTTAAGTTAGTAAAGGCTTTAAACTATTATAAATATAATTATTATTTTATTTATAATTATAATTAAACGTTATAAAAGAAGCTTCTAGTCTTAAATATTATTAATAAATATATTTTAAAACTTTATTTTAATCCTTTAATATAGCTATTAAAGGCGGCGTTAAATATATTATAAATAGCTTAAGAAGAGGATTTTATTAAAAATTATTATTATAATCTTAATATAGATAATTATTTTAAGATATAAAAATTAATATATAAAAAAGCTAATATTAAGTTTTAGAGAATTATAAATCTAGAAAATAATAATAAAATATTATCTTTAGTATAGTTTATAGATAATAGAGATAATAAATAAGAATTTAAAGTTTATAAAGATAATTTATTAGTATTATTAATAAATTAAATTAAGATTCTTTTATTAAAAATTTATTATTATTAAAGAATTTAGACTTTAATAATAAACGAGATAATATTCTAGTTAGTATAATATATATTATAAAATTAAAGTAGCTTCAATCTTAAATTATTAAAATTATAATAATTAATATAGTATAGTTAATAAATACTAATAGTAAAATAAGAATTAAGAAGCTTTTAATTATTATTTTATAATTAAATAATAAATTCTATATACTTTTATTATTAAGAAGATATATATAAAAACTAGTTATTAGCTTATTACGCGTTATAGATAATCTTATAATAAAGAATTATTATTTAATATACGTTTTTAGAAATAGCTATCTACTACTATAAGTTATATAAAGAGATATAATTAAGAATATCTTTAGCTTAATATTATATTTATATAAGGTAGTTATACTTAATAATCTAATTTAATAATAAGCGATATAGATCTTAACTTTATTAAAGAAGCTAAAAATAACTTAGAATAAATTAAGAGGAAAAATAATATTAATAATAAGAAAATTAAAGCTAATAAGGACTATAAAATAAATTTAGATATCGTTTATAAAGATATTTAAAGACGTAAATAATATATAGCGCGTAATATAAAGCCTATAAATTATAAAAATAAATTAAATTAAAGGATCTTTAAAACTTATAGAACGAGATTTATTATAATATAAAATTAATAAAAGCTTATTACGTAATAAAGAGTAGACTATATTTATTTTTATTTTTTAATTTATTTTAAATATAGCTAACCTATTATTAATATTATTATTTTATTTAATTTCTATTTTATACCCTTTACTTAATAATACTAAGTTTAATTATAATTCTATTAATTTTTTTATTCGTTAAAGGCCTTAAAAAATATATTATAAACTTTTAAGGTATTTAGAGAAGATAAATAAATAATTTATAAAGTACTTAAGTTTATTAAATAATTTAAATCTAATAAAGGCTTAAAGAATACGGATAATTAGATTATTATATATATAAAGAGATCTCTTTATATTTAATATTATTAATATACCGGTTATAGACCTAGTTAAATATACGATTTTTATATATCTAGATATAATTCTTAAAGCTTTAAAGTTATTATTATATACGAAGAGGGAGATTAACTAGATAAAAATTAGATTATTAAGATTATTTAAAGTAGATATCTTAATATTATATAAATTATCTTAGCTTATTAAGATTAGATTTATTAATAAGAAGTTAAGAGACTTAAAAATAATATATATATATATTCTATTAAATACTACTACTATTAAGTCTAGTTATTTATTAAAATAATTAAAATTAATCCTTTAAGCTATTAATAATATTAAATATAGAATATTTATATAAATAAACGCGATAAATAAATATTAAATAATTAAGATATACGAATTATATTAATATAAAATAGCTTTCTATATATATATAGATTAGATAACTTATATATAAATAAAGTAAAAGCTTACTTTAGCGCTAGTTATATATTTATAAATAAAGGATATAATAATAAATTATATTCTTTATTTATATTCGGAACTACTATTTAAGAATATAATAAATAAAGTTAGTTTCGGCTATTATATAAATAATAATTATATCTCGTTAAAATAATTTAAAGAGATATTTATCTTTTTATATTATTATTACTTTCTAAAATTAGCGTAGACGCGATTAACGTTAAGTTTAAATAAGTTAAAATTCTTTTATTTAAAGATTAATATCTTAGATTATTTTTAAAATAATATTAAAGTTAAGCCGTTACTAAATAAAATAATAACTTTTTAAAATTAGCCGCCGCCTATTATAAAAGTTAAATTATAAATATTTTTATACGCTCTATTATTTCTCTATAAATTTATTTCTAAATATATAGACTATAATAAGCTTCTATATATTATAATTTTAAAAGATATTATAGAAGCTAAAATTAATAATAAGAAGCGCTAATAATATAAGATTATAAACTTTAAATAAACGGAATTCTATTAAAAGATATTTAATTATATTAAGAAATATATCTATAATAATATTAAAATAAGAGAAGATCTAAATCTTTAATATTATTTATTTATTAACGCGTCGGGCTATAGCTTAAATAGCGTTTTATTTTAACTAGTTAGAGTTATTTTAAGAATAAATTATATAAAGGTAACGATTAGAGACTTTAAGATTATTATATTTATATTTTTCGCGTTAGCGGACGCGAAAAGGAATTATTATATAGAGAAGCGCGAAGTATTTATAATATTAAAATATTTAAAAGAATATTATTAATTAATATATAGATCGCCGTTTTTAATAAAATTATATATAAATTATTAAGCTTTATTAAAAGTTTTAAGCTTTAATAATAGATACGGCTAAATTATAAAATAATAAATTTAGTTTAGCGAGTACTAGTTAAACGTATATTATATATTTAAAAAATTACTCGCTATAATAAATAAATTAAGTTATATCTTATTCGCGTATTTATATAAATTTACGTAGAATAATAATAAGAACTTTTAATTATTAGACTTTATTAAGCTTAATAAATTCGGCCTTAAATAAATAGCTATTATAATAATAAGAAAATAAGTTAAAAGCTTAAATATTATAAACTTTAAATTAAAAGCGGTTTATAAAATAAAAGTAAAAGTTATTATTATAAAATACGCGTATTTTATTATAGCGCGTAATAGTAATATTATATTTAAAGAAGAGCGATATTTAAATAATAAATTAATTAATAAGTCTTTTTTATTAAATAATAAATCTTTAGATTTAGAATTAAAATAGGAACGTTTTAAAGAGAATAAATAATATTATTTAATTCTATAATTTCTAGTTTATAATAAATTTAATATTTTATTATTATTAGAGAAGTTATTAATATAAATATTATATTAGGCGACTAACTATATTATAATAATTAATAATTCTAAGATAGTACTAGCGATATTTAATAAATTAAAATATTAAAAGAAGAATAAAAAGATTATTAAATATATAATAAGAACGGAAGTTTCTTAATAATTAAGATCTTTATATAATATTTATAGTTATTAATTAAAGTAAATTATCTTATTACGTATTATAAACGTTACGTAGTAGCTAACTAGATTAAGTAATATTTAGAAGTATTATAGAAGTTATTTATAATATTAAATATTAGGCCCTTTATAATTATTAAAAGAATTATTATTAATTCTTTATTTTTAGCTAATAGATTTAGATAATATTAATTATATTAATTTTATTTCTTTAATTACTCTTAATAACGCTCGCTATATCTATATTTATATTAATTATTTTACGCGGTATATCTTCGTTAGAGTATTTAAAGCTATAATATTAATAAATTTATAAAAGTTTTTAAAAAAAAATATAATTAACGTAGTTAGTTATTTATAGGTAATATTTTATAATAATAAAGTATATTTTACTAATAAAATATTTAAAAAGAAATTAGCTAAAAAAGATATTTAATAATTATTAATATTTATAATATATCCTTCTTTAATCGGTTTAGCTAAAGCTTATATTAAATTAATTTTTAATTAACTTAAAAAGATATTATAGCTTTATTCTAAGTTAATCTTTAAATAAGATATAATATTATTTAAAAGCGTAATAGAATTAAACTCTTAATATATAAAAGTTTATAATTTCTCCTCGTTAAAGCTACTATTTAGATTTTAATTACGTTTTATTTATATTTTTAAATTATTCGAAGATAAGTTATAAGTAAATAAAATTTATATATATATTATATAATAGCTTTAAATAGAGAATAAATTAATTAAAAAGACTTATTATATCGTTAAATTAGCGACCCTAAATAAAATAAAAGATATTATTATTTAAAGATTATTAAGTTCGTAAGAAATCCTTATAAAGAAATTATAATATAGCTTAAGATAGTTAATAATATATAATTTTATTTTATTATAAAGATTAGCTTAAGACTAGTAAAAAAGTTATAAATTAAAATCGCGTTAAGAGAGTCCGTATTTATTTAAAATACTTTTAAATAACGGTTAATTTAGATATTTAAGAGATATTTAAACGCGTAAAAGTAAAGAACGTTATTATTTTAATAATATAAAGCTCTTTATAGAGCGAAAGAAATAAAAAAGATATAATAGTCCGCTATAATAAAATATTATATTAAATAATAATAAGATTAAAGATTTACTAAAATAGAGAGACGGAATATAATAAGATATATAAGAACGCGTTAAGGTTACGAAAGATAAGATAATTTAAATAAATAAAGAGAAATTAGATCTTAATTTTATTAATAAATTAGAACTTTTATATCTTTAAGAGATATCTAAGCTTTAGTATTTAAAATTATTTAATAATAAGAACTAGGAGTTTTAAAAGATTAAAGTAGTAAATTTTTAAAAGTTAATAAAGTTTAATAAACCGAATCCTATTAGCTTATAATAATAAATATTATAAATTTTATTTTAATAGAGTTAAGGCGTTATTAATAATTAAGGAGATATTTTAATAGATATATAATATAATAATATTAAAATATTATTAATATTTTATAATAAAAATATTAGAATAGTCTATATAAAATATTAATAAAATAACTAGTTATAAAGGCCGCGCGTTATATTAGATTATATAAAATAATAAATAATTACTTATAATATTAGACTAATAAAGAAGTAGTATTATTTTATTTAATAGTAATATATATAAAGAGAATAATATAGATATAGTTAAATAAAGCTAATTAAGAAGTATAAAGTATAATTAGTTTTTTTTTAGATAAGTCTTAAATATAATAAGATAATTAAGATATTTAAAGAGGAGAGATAATAAATTAAGTCGTTATATTATTACGTATTATAGCGGTCTATACGTAGATAAATTAATTATTAGTAATTCTAAAGAATAAAAAATAAGATTTAAATAATTAATATTTATTAATTTTAAATTTACTTCTAACTTTTATTAACTATATATTTTATTATTTAATTCTCCTAAATTATTTCTTCTACTATAATATATTAATAATAAACTAATACTATCTTACTAGCGATATTAAGAACTTATAAAGTAATTAATAAATATATTTAATTAATTATAAACGAAGTTATTTATTTTTTAAATCTATTTATAATCGATATTAATTAAAAATAAGAAAATTAAAAGATTAAAGGACTATACGAGATAGAAGATAAGAAATTATAAATTAATAATAGTAAAAATAAGAAATATTAATAAATAATTTATATAAACTAATAGTTAATATTAAATAAATATATTATAAATAATAGAATAAGATTAAATTAAGAATTATAAAGATTAATATTAAATTAATAAACTTAATATAAATTAGATCTTAAAAAGCTCTTATTTAATTAAAGAGATTAAATTTAAATTAATATAAGATTAATTACGATATATAAAACTAAAATTATAATTTAAGCTATTTAGTATTATAAAGTCTTAAAATAATTTAAAAAGCTAATAACTATATTAATATCTTTAATAATATTTAAGAAGATAAAATTTACGCGTAAAATATTATAGCGCGAGAAGATATTTTAGATATAAATAATATTAATAATAAAATAATATAAATTATTAATTTAAATTTATTAATTAAATTTAATAATTCGGAGTTATTTTAGAATATAATAAATATAAATAAATAAAATATTTATACGCTAATAATTATAGCGCGAGACGCGACTATAATTAAAGAGATAATAATTATATTTATTAATATTAATAATAACTACGCTAATAAGAATATAGATTATATTCTAATATTAAGCGAAGACGTAAATATAATATTAAAAAAAGTAATTCTTTATAAATAAAAGAAATCTAAAAAAGTAAAAAATAAAATTAAAAAAAGAAAGATAAGCTAGACTTTTTATAATTATATAAAGAAGATTATTAATATAATAATTATTATAAAGCGAAATTAAATAAATCTTTTTTTTAAGCTTAAAATTTATAAATTTTAAAATAAATTATATAAGATTTTTATAATTAAAATATCTTACTTATAAGATAATACTACGTTATTAAAATTAAGATAATTTATAAGCGCGTTAATTATAGCTATAATAAGAACGGAAAGAGTTTATTTTAATAAGAAATAATATAAAATTATAATTAATAATATTTATATAAGTATTTTTAAAATATTAAATTATAAGAAATTTATTAAGTTTAAGACTAAATCTTAACGAGAAAAAAAATTTATAAACTTTAAAGAGGAGTATTTAGACTTTATAAGATTTAATATTATAAATTTTAATAAAGATAATTAACTAAAGTTAATAGTAAGTAAATTTAAACGCGATTTTAATAAAGAAAATAAAAAAATATTATATAAAGTATTTACGCCGTAAACTAAGAAGAAAAGATCTAAAATAAAGTTAAAGCGGATAATAAAGCTAAAGATTAATTATAATAACGTAAGATAAAAATTAAAGATATTATTTTTTAATCTTTATAAGTTCTATAAGTAGTTAAAGGATAATTATAAACGTTATAAATTATATTTAATATATTTTAGCTAAAGAGGAGAACTTTATAAAAAATTAAAGTATTTAATAATAAAGAAAAATATTATTAAGTTTTTTTTAAACTATTATAATAATTTAAAGATTAATAAAAATCCGAAATTTATATTTTTATTAATCTTATATAGAATTATTTACTATTTTTAAGCTCGTTTAAAGCGTTATAGAAATAAAGATCTATTTAATAAATATAAAAAACCTCGTTAACGTAATTTAAAGATAACTAAAAATATCTTTAATAATAATAAAATCTTTAAGGCTATAATAAAGCTATTAAAATAAATTTAAAAATTATTTAATCTAACTTATAATTAGCTTTTAAAGATATTATTAAGTAATAAATAATCTAATATAGATACTATTAAAGATAAGATATATTTTAATAAAGATTATATTATATTAGAGAAGGCTATAATAGATATTTTTAATTATAAAATTTAATTATAAAGGAGAGCGCTTAATATTATTAAATTAATATATTAGTAATTAAGTTTTAGATAATCTTAAAATAAAAATATCTTAAATCTAGCTACTAAGTTAACGGAAATAAAAATATAACTCGTTATAACGCGTAGCGAGATTAAATAAATAAAATATATTTATATTAATAAGCTCCTCGAGCTATAGAATAATAAAAATAAATTAATTAAATAATAAGACCGGTTAATAAGAGAAGTCCGTTCTTAAATAAAGAGATATAATATAATAAGAGATTATATTAAGTTATTAATAATTAATAGAATAGTTATAATAAATAAATAAATTATTCTTAATTATATTACGGCTATAATTAAAGATAGTTAAACGATATTTATATAATAATTAATTAATAAAGATAATCTAAAAAGAAATATTAATAAAGTTAATTTTAAAGAGGCCGCGCGAGATTTATTATAAAATATAATTATTTTTATTAACTAGATTATATTTTTCTATAAATAAATAAATAAAATTAAAATATTATTTCTTAAGATTAATCTTTTAATATTTTTAAAAAATAAAGAGAACGATCTATTTAATTTAGTCTTTATTATAAACGATAAAAAATCTTTAAAAAATAAATTTAAAGAGATCTTAACTAATAAATAATTAAAACTTAAATAAAAATTTAAAGATTTTCTTATAGCGGAAGGATAGGCTTAGATAAATAGTTTAAGATAAATAAATAATAATAAATATAGATTTTTATTTATTAATAATATAGCTTTAAAGAATAATAATAATAAGATTAATTTAAAGAAAGATAATAATATTATAATTTAAAGCGTATAAAATATTAATATAAGACGAGTTATAGCGCGTAATAAGAATAATACTCTTAAAATATATATAGTTAATTAACTTTTAGTTAACTCCGTTATAAGTTAATATTATATATTTATTAATATTAATCTTTTAAGATTAATAAAAAAAGAGAAAAAAATAAAATAGACTTATTTATCTTATTAATAATAAATAGTAACGAGATATAACGAAGTTAAGAGTTTTTAAGAGAATATTTTATAAGATATATTATAGCGCGTAATACTAATAATATAATATATCGATAGCTTTAATAATACTATAGTTATAATTTTAGTATAAAGAGAGAGAGAGAGATAAGTTTTTAAAGCTAAAAAAGAATACTATTAAGTCTTAATATTTAAATTTATTTACGTAACTCTAGTATTCTATTATTCTTCTTAGACTAGTACTATACTACGTATTACTACGTTACCGCCTCTACTTACCTTCTCAGGTTCCCTGTCTGCCTCTCACCGGGATGATAGGGCATGGTTCTCGTTCGCGATGATCACCGCATTCGCGGGTGCAGCGACAACGTGCCCCTCGTGTGCTCTAGTCACGACCACGCCTCTGTAAGACCAAGCGGTGGGAGCAGCAGAACCCTTCGTGCGAAGGGACGTGGCAGATGAGGAGCGGGTGCGCCCTGCAGCGCATGCAAAAGCTGGACACCGCCTCCTCGGTTGTGCACATCTCCCGCGCTTCACAGCTCCCCCCCATGCCGTTTGTTGTGAGTACGGTCCCTCGCATCTCCTCCCTTCATCAGCCCGCCGACGCAAGGTGACAGCGAACTGCAAATTAAAGTCGGCCATGACGTCGTCGCTGCTGCGTGTGCGCTGCCGCCAAAACAGGCGACAAGAATTAGAGCAAGAGCCATGGCCGGTCAATTGGCGGCAGTGGAACCGCTACTGGCGTTCCACAGAGTCCAGACCGCGCAAGCCTCTCGTGTCGCTTTTCCGATTCGCGCTCCACCCAACCTAAGGGCCCTTCCCCCGTCGCTGCACAACTCCGTACCCGTCTGCTTTTGCTCTCACATCAGCACAGCGTCAATTTTTCTGCCAGTGTTCATCAGCGCTGCTGCCACTGCTGGCTGGCGCTTTTCCCTCATTGGCACCCCGAGTGACCACCGGCCATCGCTCCTGCTGCTGCCCTCGCTGACTCTGTCCCACGTCCCTTGGCGTGGCCGGCTGAGTGCTTACCTCACCTCTCCTGCTGCGCCGTTGACAATCTGCCCCCCGGCAGAAACAGGATCTCTTGTCCTCACGCTCTCGTGCTTGAATCACGACCACTTCTTTTCGACCGCCGTCCAGACGGTGCCACAACCAGGAGGACGCTGTCGACAAGCACTCCACCTGCCTTGTTCTGTCTGCCTGACGTCGTCGACACCACGCACTGTGCTTCTTCTCCGACATTCCGATCTCTATTACCAATCCCATCGTCTCACCATTGATCAAACGCGGCAGACCCTCGAGGACACGGCAAACGCTGTAGACACACAACACCCGAGACCAGCATACAGTACCGGCTCCGGTCAGCAGGTATTCTCGAGAGCGTCGGCTCATGCCCACACAGCACTGCAACTCTGACAAACCTACTGCACTTCAATCATAGCTCGAAGCCACACAGAGCTGCTGAGGTCCACTTCAGTAGTACTGCCACTACTGCTAACGACTCGCAGAGTTTGCTGTGTCCCCTCCCCAAAAAAGGTTTGAGCTCGCTGGTGCTGAGCCTGTGTATTCTCCCCTCAGCGCGACGCCTCTCGCGGTCTAGGTTCGATTTCAGTTCCACTCTGATTGACATCCACCCATTCTCGAATTATCATTCTCGATTCACTTTCTCCCTACTTCCGAGACCTATTGTGTTGTACGAATACTCTTGCCACGAGAGGTGGGATGTCGCTACTTGAATCACGACTGCTTACTGTCAACCCTCAACATTCCTTTCACAAGCAGTCGAAAACGGTGCCCCGCGCGGTCGCAAAGTCTCAGAGTCGCGGAACCCAGAGAATCTTGGAGCTTGACCACTACCGACCTCAGCAACAGAGGCGGAGCTGAGGTTCTCAGCGCTTCCGCCAGAACAGCTCTCAGGAGTTTCAGTTTCGTACCAATAATCGTTTCATAAATTTCCGCTCACGGCCTTTGTCTCACCTATGATCCTACTGGACCTCTTCTGGACCATCACTGATTTCAATAGTTGATGGGAATCGTGACGCCATAGCCACTTCACACCAGCGCGAAGACGCGCTGCATCTAGAGATATGGTCGACATCGCAAATCCACGTTCGAAGCAGCCTATAGTCGAACGTCAGTCATTATGTATGTCTACGTCGGAACCTGGAGGCACGATACATGCAGGTGAGGCCGGCTTCCAATCACAGATAGACCGCCATTTCGTCAGATCGGAAAGCAACACTGCCGAACGACTTGTCACCCTCAAAACCGAACTGAAATCATTGGACGCCGAAGCTTTCTGGAGTCGATTGATGGAAGGTCTTGCTGATGTGTGTCAAGCTCAATTCACTTTCGTTTCCAAGAGGATTCTCGTAGATGATCATGACTCTGCTGTCGAAATGCCACCAATTGGAGAGATCGGTAGCTGTTTGATGGGCGTTGCCTTGTATTGGAACAACGGACATGGCGTCAAAGACATGGCTAGAGACTACCAATACTACGCTTGGGGAGCTCCATGTTCTTATATGCGACACGACAAAGTTTTTTTATGCCCCGAGGGAATCAGCGAGCTCACTTCAGAAAATCCGAACCAACTACCTTTTGCATGCGAAGCGTACCTAGGTGTGCCGCTATTCGCCGATGGGAAATGTTTTGCTCATTTTGGTCTAATGTGGACAAAAGAAGGACTTGAGAAGAAGAAGGATCTCAGCTGGGGTTATCTGGAGATGCTATTGCACTCTGTTGAAGACATGATCGCGGACCGATTGGTCGCTGGACATGGGTTCGCTAAGAGTAACATCAGAGGAAGAAAGCCACAGTTACCTGAAACCCCACGAAACGAGATTGTACGAAAAGTCATACCAATAGAATCGGTGACGGCTGCGCAATCTCTGAGGCCATACGCCAGAAGCTTGTCTCATGAGCTCAGAACACCTATGCAAGGTGTGGTTGGCATGCTGGACGTCATGCACGCTACAGTCCAAGAGCAAATCGAAGGCTCGAGCCATCCCAAGCTCCGAAGCATATTTCAGTCCTTGAAAGACAGCATCGAAACAGTCCAGGATAGTTCTAAGCGAGCCGTCGAAGCTGCTGACAACGTTGTGCATGCCTACGACCTCAATATGCAAATTCCCGATACCCCCATGAATCACGATGCTGAATCTCCTGCGCACAACATCAGCAGCTATTTCGAATCAAGACCGAAGATGATCGAAGGAAGCAATATTGTCCACACGCATAAGAGGAGGAGAAGCAGTCCTAATGCTTGGAACATGGGAAGTCCAAATAAACTTAGGCATATCGAAAAATCGATGACTCCAAGGTCACCTCTGACTAAAGGTCCACTGGTTAACACCATGTCGCCTCCCCGACAGACACCACTGGCCACTCCTGATGAACACTACTCGTCCAGAACACCACTTCTCACACCATCAGAGGGCGATCCTATGGCAACCCCTGGTCTACGGCAGAGCAACATCCGTGACTTGATACCAGTCGTAATTCATGACTCGCTCCGTGTGGGCGGTCGACCAGATTCTGCGATTTCTGAGCCAATCGATCTTGGCGAACGCATCGAAGTTCGAACACGGTCCTCAAATGGTCACGCGTCACAGAAGACCATTGAGTGGCGTGTAGATGAGGACGTACCAGATTACGTGGCTATGGATGAGAGAGACTTGTCTAAATTGATTACACAGGTATTTTTGAACGCCAACAAGTATACCGAGGTGGGGACGATCAACATACACGCTCGGATGTCCAACAACAGGCGATATGTGACAATCAACGTGGCTGACACTGGATCCGGAATCCCCACTGATTTCCAGCCTGAACTTTTCAAACCATTCGCGAAAGAAGACCATTCTATCACTCGCACAAAAGAAGGGCTTGGCTTGGGTCTGTTAGTGGCAAAAGGTGTTGCTCGGAGGGTCGGGGGTGACATCGTACTTGTCCATTCGTCAACTGAGGAACCCAATCGCGGCACCGAATTTGAGATCCGAGTACCTCTCGATTCTAGTGGCGTACCCAGCAGGGCAGGAACACCACTTAACGTCAGCCCTGACCCAGCTAACCGAAGCTCGGCCACGGTAAACAACGATGCGATCACTTCGGCCCCACGCGAACCATCGTCGTCGCCACCACCGTCCTCTCCTATCAAGAAGCCATCGTTGACCACATCTAACACTTTACCACAAGTCCCTACCCTTTCGAAATTGCTCAGTGCAGCTGGACACGTTGCGCAATCTCAAAATCCACTTCCACCACTGAGTTCTGTCCCTGCATCACTCACGAAACCGCCTACTCGCCGTACAATATCCACACCTGTGGCTAAGAAGGATGTCACGTACGATCGAGATCTGGCCAAGAAATATCCATTAACCTTTCTGGTCGCCGAGGACAACAAGATCAACCGGAAGCTGCTTGTGAACATGCTAAACAAATTTGGCTATCGCGATGTGTACGAAGCTTTTGACGGGAAAGAGGCAGTCCGGATCATGGATTCTGTCCTGAGGAACGAGCCGCCCAACAAGGCGAACGGAAACTACTTGTCAAAGGCCATTGACGTCGTACTCATGGATTTGTGGATGCCTGAGATGGATGGATACGAAGCGACCGAGAAGATTCTGGCCATGTTTGAAAGAATGAAGATTACCGAAAGCAATGGATCGACGGACAATGAAGTTCAAGCCCCCATCATTCTGGCGGTCTCGGCGGACGTTACAGAAGCTGCGGTGGATCGTGCAACGCGGATTGGTATGCAAGGGTACATGACGAAACCGTACATGTTGACCGATTTGCAGCGACTCATTATGGAATTTTGTGGAAGGATGGTTTCGGTTGCTTGATGAGGTTAGTCAGGGACATGTTGTGCTTTGATTGCATTTTCAAGCGCCAAGCATCAGAACGATCTTGCATGGAAGGCAGTACTGAAGATTCGTATGGCCCAAAGAAGAAAATAATAGGAGGACCGAATCAGGCACTCACATGAGAGGTGGGAGAACGTCTTTTTCGACCACAAGCGAAAAGATTTCATTCGGCAACGACTGCATGCGCTCATGGATTATCATGAGCTTAGGAGTTTTGTGGGTTTATCACGGCCTGTTGATGACTTCGATGCTACACTATTTTGATCTACCATGGACGATACCAGTCCCGCATAGCGCACCTAGACACAGGCAATCTGAGTACATAGTTGAGAGCTGATTGCTGGATACCAGCAGGATTGAGTGCAGTTGATTGGTATTCAATGAAATAATTGTTCTTTTGACGCCGTTGTCGATTACGCAGACCACAAGCAGATGTTGCTTGCTCTGTTCTGCATTGTTAATCCTATCTAGAGTGAGCAGACGGATATGAATTCCGTACAGGATCGTGCCGAGGTACATCCCGCGTGTAAGGAAGCAACCTCGCTTTCAAAATGTGCAGCGCTTGCTGAGATCCCCTCAAGGCCCGGTACATTTGGTCAGAGATCAGAATCTTGCTGCAATCGGACAAATACATTTCTTCCATATTTTGCATTGAGAAACAATCATAGTGCTAGTGAGTTGATCATCATTCTTCGACGAGTAGCACCTGTTCTGGCACGGCTCGCGCAACATATTCAATTCAAGCCCTCTCTTCGAGGTGTCCGTAAACATCAAACTGTTTGGTTGGAGCGACTTATACCATAGAGCAGCGCCACTCCGTCGTTCACAACGTTGACAGTGGATGATGTCCAAATCAGCATCAACCCATCACCCTCTGATCAGAAGCTAAGCCACGAGCTCAAGCACGCCTCCGACAAACACCATTTCAACCAACAACACACATCTCAATCTCCCACAAAATGCCAACCCAACCCACGACCTTCACCTCCCTCCTCCCCCTAACCCAAACCACCTCCCACACCTACACGCTCAGCCTCTCGGACCTCTTCTGCGTCGGCACGGTCCCGAACGGGGGGTACATCACGTCCGCCTTCCTGCACTGCGCCCGCACACACATGCAGCTCACGCACCCGAAACTCCCCAGCGCCGACCCGATCAACCTGCACCTGGAATTCCTCCGCCGCACCGCCGCCGGCCCCGCCACCTTCGTGGTCAGAGACGTCAAGCTCGGCAGCCGCATCTCCAACCTGCACCTGACGCTCCGGCAGCACCGCGACCCGACCGACTCAACCTCCGCCGAACAGGACGAGGTCGAAGGCTACATCACGCTCACCTCCCTCGCACACGAATCCGGCCTGTCCCAGACGACCGGCCACGCTCTCCACCCGCCAGCCCTCCCAGCAAACCTCACCGACCTCGCCACGAACACGGACGAGAACTACATCCGGCGCCGGGCAGACCCGTACGGGTCCTTCCGCCGCGCCACGCTGCACTGCGAGATGTACCTGGTACGACCGTCGCGGCGACCGGCGGACTCCTCCCCAGCAATCCTCGACCAGTGGGTG
>JAOSBN010120393.1:4922-34017 GCA_027563595.1 Erythroxylum suave | reverse complement strand
TTTGGGGTGAACCAGGATAAAATCTCTGTGTCCAAAAATTTCTTAATTCTTTTATTACTTACTTGTGTTCTGAATTAAGCAATTTTTAAGGAAGAGGGTAAAACAAAAAAGTATACACAATTCAACCCCCCCTTCTTGTGTGATGATTATCATTGTACTAATTTGTGATTTACTTCAAGACCATTAAAACATTATATCTTGTATATAACCATTTTGCAATCAGGTTTGTACCTTCCATAATGTTTACATTGAGTCCCATAATCATTTGTTTCATTACCATTCACTTTATACCATATACTTACAGTCCTAAATTTTGAAGATTTCAATAACACCTATCTTTAGCATGAATGCATCATCAATTATACTTCAAATCCTAACTTAAATCATCCACATAACAGCCCATAAACTACTGCTGTCATGCATCCAAAAACAGAACAGAAGCTCTTTCATTCATCATTTTCCAGCACAATTTTAACACCAATACCATATTCAATCTATCCCTAATTAGTCATCATAATTTCTGCTAATAAATGCGACAATAGATTAGTAATTCACTTACTTGTTCAGCTCAAATTCCACCTCAATGTATCAACATTGCTTTGCCTTATAAGTATGTAAGAACATCTAAAGAATAGTGGGCAGTAGGATGGTTTCGGTAATGATAGGAAAAAGACAGCAAAATGTAACAATATTCTGCCTCTAAAGCTATCATTATGATGGATTTTGCATGGGTTTTTTGGTTGTAATGCATAGAATTAAGGTAGAAATCCAAAGGTGTGGATGAGGTGTGGATTTCGACAATTAGAGGGAGAAGAAGCACAAACTATGCAGTAGAAACATAACAAAAGAAGCTAAATGTATTGGTCACATGTTGTAGGATGAGTCTTCTTTCCTTAAAGACACTTGTCATGTACTTAAGCAAGATAGATGTCCTCCTTCTTGTCTACTAAATGTGACTAAATTTCTAAGCTAATTTTCACTTAATTCGCCAAGCCATTTGTCACTTATTTTATAAGCCTAGTCATCTTAAATTTCCATATGTCAACTTGTCGTGCTACTTGAAATTTTCCAAGTTTAAATGTACATTTTAATCCATAAATATTCTAACTGTGAAAAATAAACTCAAATTCCTAATTGTAATTCATCAATTCCTTTTATTTGTAAATAGAAAGACAAGACATTAGGAATGCACAATCATGTCATAATCATTTTGAAACTTTCATACCCCAAAACATGTCAATTGAGTGTAATTTTTCTAGATCAATATTCATATGTGTATTCTCATATTATGAATGTGAATGAAGTAGTAAAACCATGTTCAAAATGCATCAAATTCATTCTAATATGACGTAATTCATGTGACTAAGTAATCTAACATTCTAACTATCCATAGTTTTGGAAACCGACTATTACATTTACCTATGTCTTAAATGAGAGATTGCCTTTATCTCCTAACTCCTTCTCGACCTTATCTTCATTGGCCATCCTTTGGGGGGAAATGCATTTCGGGAACTTCAAGCTCTTTTCCTCTACTTAAGGTTACTGTGTTCATTGGATTTACCTTAGGTTAAGATGACAATTTCCCTCCGCTTTGTGATTCTAGCCAATTGATAACTTCCTCTAACTAACCTATCAAACTTGCCAAGTTATGGATATTAGAATTTCTATCTTGATGGAATTTTTTCACATCCTACTTGAATTGCAAAGTATTACTAGTAAGAGACTTAACTAGTCTTCCAGAAATGTACCTAAGTTAGAAGAAGAGGCTCGGGGCCTTGGTTGGAATTA
This sequence comes from Erythroxylum suave, assembly GCA_027563595.1. NCBI lineage: Eukaryota > Viridiplantae > Streptophyta > Magnoliopsida > Malpighiales > Erythroxylaceae > Erythroxylum > Erythroxylum suave. The sequence continues at coordinate 32,229 of JAOSBN010120393.1, read as the reverse complement.
ATGTGCATGCTATAGCCTATCTAAGAAGTAGTTTTACTAGCTATCCCCTTGATGTGTGCGTAGTTGTTTATATATTTATTATTTAATACTTAGCAATTAATATTATTAAATACTTAAGATACTCATTTTGGTTCATATTTGGTTTTAGTTATAATTTGGAAACACAAAAGCTAAAATGAGTGAAAGGTAGAGTCTTTGAGCCATCCTATTGATGTTCAAACTCATTTGTCTTTTTGGAACAAGAATGAGACATATTAGGGTAAAGATCAGACAAGAAAATGAAGTTTTCAAGATGACTTGGAAGATGCACGACTGTACACTATTTCAAATGGTATAATTTTTTAGTGATGCAAGGTCATGTATCAATCCATACATCCTTCCAAAAACTTGATTTCTTTCATAAAGGGACATTTTAAGTAACTAAGAGAGGCGAGAATCATTTTAGGAGCACAAGAAGGGGGAAAAACCTCACCTTTTAGTGGTCTATGGAGGGCTAATCCTTCTTCTTTCGGTTCAAGAGCGAAATCAATACTAAGAATCTCATTTTAACATATCATCATTATGTTTTTTTAATCTCTCTATCTCTATAGGGACTGTTTATGTTATTTTTTGATTGTTGATTTGGCCTTTTGTATATGGATGATCTGAATGCTTTTATTAGATTGTTTTTATATAAATCTGTTGCTAGAATCTCAAATACAAAACTTGATTGTTGTGTTTTGGATTCATTTGTGGCAAATATGCATTAGGGATAATGTCACATAGGTTAAATGACTCGAGTTTGTATGGTTGATGCTTAGATTAATCTATTTTCCTTATTCGTAATGCGATTGTCCTACTAAATCTAAAGAATTTTTTCTAGATTGTTCGATAGCTAGGTTTACTTCAAGAGCTTATTTTCGTTAAACATGACTTAAGGAAAATCGAGGTTTATAGAACTTATTTTTAATCTATGATTAATAGTTTCTAGAGAGGTTTGAAAAAAATAAGACAATCAATCATATTTATTTTTATGCATACTAAGATTGAATCAATAATCGAATTCCAAAATTATTCATCATTTTTATACCTGTATTGCTAATTAATTTGATTAATTTTCATTAGTTTAATTTTAATTTTTTTTAATTGCATCTGGCCAAAACCAGTTTTTGTCCTAAACATTGATTATTTCATTTCAAAAGCTACACAAACATCCCCTGTGGATACAATCCTTACTTACCACTACTATAAAATTTAGTTGTGCAAAGTTAGGTTTTATTTTCTACTAAATTTGACATGCATCAAGAATTTTGGCATCATTGCCAGGGAGTGTGTTGCTTTAGTTATTTCTTTTGATTTCAATTAGTGTTTTGTAAATTTTTTCTAATTATTTATAACATTTATTTCTTGATCTTTTCAAGTTTATTAATATTTTTGTATAGGACACTGTGAATGGAGTATGTCACTGCTAAAGTATCTCAATACTATTGGGGGAAATTTTTTCTATAACCCATGTTCTGAATCCTATAACTTAGGTTGGAAAGATCAGCTTAACCTTAGTTATGGAGGGGATAGCTAGTAAAACTACTTTTGAGGTAGGCTGAAGGATGCACAACAATTCCCACGTAGACCATAAACCTCTTATTCCAACTTAGGTTCATCTCTAGAAGACATAACTAGGGCTATTACTACTAATACTTAGCAATTTCATCAGTATAAGAAACAATTCTAGTAAGATGCTTAGTCTAGATTCCCAAACTTTGATAGGTCAGATGGTAGTAACTATCAACCACCTAGAGTTATAAAGAAAAGGGAAGTAGCCATCTCATCCTGAGGAGAATCCAAAGAATGTTACCGCGGTACCATAGGGAGTGGAAAGGAGCTTCATAATCTTAAGAAGACTACTCAAAGGATTGCTTGTGAAGAAGAAATTGAGAAGGAACTCGAAGGAGAAAAGGTTATATATCATTTAGCTCAAAGTTGAATACTAAGTCCTTAATTGTTGTTAAGAATAACCCTTCACCTTTATCTAGTAGGTTGAAGAAATTGAACGAAAAGGAAAAGAGTGAAGAGATATTGGAGATTTTTCAAGAGGGACAAGAATTAGTAGGGATTAAGAGTTTAAAGATATGGAAGACAATGAATATGAATGTTCATCAACTTAAGCCCTATCCTAAAGAGCCTCAAGTGGAAAAAGTAAAAGTTGTGACACTTGAAGATCTTAATTTTATCACATGATGAGGAAAACAATGAGTCAAGCCAACAACAATAAACAAAGGTGTTGCTTGGGAGGCAACCTAAGGGGAGTTTGTTTCTTTTCCTTTACATTTTCACATTTGATGATTTTTTAAATGATCCATTTCTTACAATTGATGTTACATTAAGGACAATGTAATTTTAAGAGTGTAGATGGGGATCTTAGTTTTCATATACTTTATTTTTCATGTTTATATGCTGCTTGTGTATTTTTCTTTAGTTAAAAATTAAACAAAAATTAAAAATTTTCTCTTTTTTATTACTTTTAGGACTATATAGTCATAATTAGAGAGTGGATTATCTAAAAAAATTTATGAAAACTTGAGAATGTAATTTTAATCTTGTGATTTATCAATATACATTATCTTTAGAATAGTAGTAACTGGTGGGTAGACACAATTAAGTGAAATTTTGAGCCTTTATAAACTAACACATAGATTAGTCTCATTGTCTTTTGTTTATAAGTGACCTTTGATATGTACATGCTAACTTTGCTTTAATTATCTATTCAAGAACATATTTTTATCACATGCATTAATATGGAAATGATATAGGCATTCTTTGTTTCATAAGCTGCATTAACTAAATAACCTACCTCTTGATATGATTTTTCCTTTTGATAAGCCCGTTTAAACTTTATTTTCCTTCTCTTTTTGTGCTAACCATATTACACATATTTAACATAATCGAATGCCTTATCCAAGCTTTAAAGCTAGTGAAGCATTTGTTAATTATTGATGATTTTTGGGTACACAAAAGTACAATTATATATTGGGGTGGTTATAATTTATGGAATGCCATTTTATCTCGTTTTAATGTATTCCATTGTTGAAGTAGCTTCATTCATTTTTTGTTAGAAAAATTAAAAAATAACATTATAAATTATAAATTAAATTATTAAAGAGGAAATTCATTTGTTTTGCCAAGTTATTCATAATTAGTCTTTCCTCCTAAAGTTGTATGTAAAAGGTGATCTATTATGATGTAAATGAGCGAGATGTGGTTTTGAACGGTCACTCCTTCTAGTTTCAGTGTATTGTTATCATCGATTTTTATGAGTGATCCATTCCAATTGGTTATGCTTTATGTGGATTATAGTATGAGGGCTTAAATCAAACATTTGGAACATAGTTTTTGCATTCATCATAGTTGATGGAACACAATTTTTATTTGATGTTAGTTTGAACAGGGTTTGTGCATTCATCATAGCTAATAGAACATAGTTTTGAGTGAAGAGATAGTAGGTGACAAATGGTAGTTATTGGAAGAGATAGATGGCTTACACATCAAATGACATATGTCTAGGTTATATGAAGACACCTAGCACCTTATGAAGCAAGTTTCTGCAGCAAAATTTCTGCTACTTCATTTGCTCTCTCCACCGAAACCTGCATTAGTCTCTTCTCTCTAAATTGTATTGTAAAACTAGGTAAATTTTTACATGAAATCCTCACTTTTATACTTCATAAAATATCCAAGAAGCTAGCTTAATATTACTCTTATCTTACTATTGGATCGGAAAAATAAAGCATGCACGATTTGGATAAGAAAGTAGATTTCAAAAGTTTTTAGAAATCAAAATTGCAGCAGAAGCAACATAACCAAATCAATATGCATCAATAAGCATAGCCATGCATGATATGGTGTAAAGATAATAAACATAAGAATAAGGTGGTAGCAATTATATTACCGACTCCTTCGCTGCAGCTTTAACTCCTCGTTGTGCTATCCTATCTTCGACAATGTATCCTCTCTTAGGAGATATATCATCTTCTCGCTATTGTATCGTATTCTCAATATTGTATCCTTGACCAATTCGATCTACCACTTTTCCTTCTTGGACAACTTGGTTAACAAGATCCTTTAGTGGGAAAGGAGAAGAAAACTTGAAAAGATTTTTTCTTAGAAGAAAGAAGCCAAATTTTGAGACACTTCCCATGCAATTTTCATCTATACCTTGCAAGGTATGGGAGAGAGAGCCACAAATCAAGAACACGTTCTTAAACTTTCTCAATTTCGGTTTTTATTAAAAGAAAGAAGAGATTTGCATCAAATGCATCACTTCAGTCTTTAATCATTCATACAGAAGCCAATAAATGAGACTCTTCTTATTTGTCTTTAAGATGGCTATATGAAAAGACAAGTAACCTAAATGAGACGTATCAATTTCGGTTTTGCATTGAAAGAAGAAACATGGTCCATCATAATTCACCTCTTTCTTATTGTATCCAATGAATGCCAATTGGTTACATGCTATCATTAAATGACCACCATTAAACCGTTTAATGATAAGGTCGTTACTCCATTTAATGATAATAAAACATGTTAAAACCATCTTTAATATGGAAAATCAATACCAGATTTGCAGCTGCACATTTAGTCCATTAAAAATGAAATTCTACCTCCATTTATCTTAAATAACTTTGTTTTAATTTAATTAATCTAATTAACCAAATTAAACTAAAGCCTAGCCCATTTCTAAATGTTCAATTGGGCTTCTAATTAGCAATTAATTAGTATAAGCCCAACATTCAATCATAGACTTTAAAATCTCTATTTCTATTTCTTTCTTTACTTGATAACCTTCCTATATGCCAAATGGGGAATCTTATTGGACTTAGATAATTCAAGCTCCAATAAGCCCATAATTAATTTAACCTCATTAGAATTAATTATAGCTTATTAACTAAATGCCACTCCACGAAAGATATTTAGTTGAACTCTTCAATTATTAAATATTATAAGAACTCATATTTGAGATATTTCAAATATGATGTCCAATTGCAAACCCTACTATGAACCTTATTATAGCCATCCACACAATAAAGGGTAATATTACCGTTTCGCCCTTATATTGGTTTTTCTTTCTAGACATCCCGTTTTACTCTAAATGGTGATTAACACACAAGATCTCATCTTGGTGCTAAGACTTGATGGTTTGCTAGTCCGTTAAACTACTGGCAACAGTTTAATCTCTAATTTCCATAAAACATTTAGAAGTGATGAAATCACTATAAACTCTTTATTTGAGTGAATGTTCCCTGATACATGTTTCAATTAATAATTCCAACATCCAAACACTGGATTAATACTCTGTAAAAATCCATTCCGATCGCATCAAAAATTACAATGAAACACATATAAGTTCATCACTTATCAAGATTGTGGTCCATAATAAACGAATGCTCAAGTTGTATGTTTTAAGATTAAAGAAATGGCCCACTTTATTGTTAAAACATACTCAATTCAAGATTCACTTAATAGTGCCATTATCAATAGTCAACTATTATCATGATACGAAACTATGATACGAACTCATCATTCCCTCGAAGTAAAGTCCTTTACTTACATGAAGATAAATTGCAACACTGCAGTTTAAACCATAATCAAGCGACCAACTTGATTATTCAACTGTGAGTCCATTATTTTAGATTCTTATAATATACACGTTTCCCATACATCTCTATGTGTATGTATATTATTTACAAAAGAATCTCAGTACCTTATGACTAGATATATAATGCCGATAAAAACCAAACTCTTTTATTTTTATTACTAATAGATATTTTCATTACAAAACTGTAACAGGAAGAAAATTAAGTTCTAAGTAAATACATTTGCTTTCTAGGGCACTATATTTACATAACTCCAACAATCTTCCACTTGCCTTAAAGCAAGTTGGGCACATCCCTCATTGCCATCCCTGTTAGATAACCCTCAAAGTTCTTTTTGGATAATGTATTTGTGAACAAATCAGCAATGTTTTGCTCTATGGAAATCTTTACCACATTCACCTCTCCATGTTGTATTATCTCGCTTATGAGATGATACTTTCATCAATGTGTTTGGTAGCTTTGTGGTTTTGAGGTTCTTTAGAAATAGCCACTGGCCCACTATTATCACAATAAAGTATAATGACTTTTTCTGCCTCTGGAACTACCAAATCATTTAGGAACTTCCGGAGCCAAATTGCTTACTTTGCTACTTCACAAGCAGCAACAAGCTCAGCCTTTATAATCAAATCAGCAATACAAGATTGCTTGATACTCCTCCAAAATATGGCTCTACTTCTAAAAAAAAATAAAAAGCCAAAATTTGATTTCCTTAAATCAACATCTTATTGGAAATCAAAATCTGTAAATCCTATCGGAATAAGGTTACTTCCAGAGTAAACAAGCATTGAGTTCTTCGTCTTATGAAGATACTTTAGTATACAATTAATTGTAGTCTAATGCTCCATTCCTGGATTGGACTGAAATCTGCTTACCAGTCCTACTGCGTAACAGCTATCCGATCTAGTGCAAAGTATTGCATACATTAAACTTCCAACTGTCGAAGCATAAAGAATGCTATGCATGCGTTTGACCTCCTCTTAGACCTTAGGTACTTATGCCTTTGAAAGTTTGATTCCATGTCTAGTAGGTGTGAAACCCCTCTTAGAATCTTGCATGGAAAATGTGAAACCCCTCTTGGAATCTTGCATGGAAAACTTATTGAGCATGTTCCCAATGTGATTTAGTTGAGAGAAGGCTATCAGTTTGTTTTTACAATCCTTTATAGGTTTAATCTCTAGAACATAGTGAGGCTCTCCTAAATCCTTCATTGAAAAATGTTCGTTAAGCTATCCCTTAATCTTAGATAACATTCCTACATCATTCCCAATGAACAGAATGTCAACAACATACAGAACTAGAAAAATAATCTTTCCTTCTTGTATCCTTTTATAGAAGCAAGGCTCATCTAGGTTTTGTATGAAACCATAGGATATTATAGACTTATCAAACCTAATGTTCTAAGACCTAGCCGCTTGCTTCAGTCCATAAATGTACCTTTGCAACTTGCATACCTTATGCTCACTAACTGGCTCAACAAAGCCTTGTGGTTGGGCCTTGTAAATGGTCTCCTCAAGATCCTCATTAAGAAATGCGGTGTTGACGTCCATTTTCCATATTTTGTAATCGAAATAAGCTGCTATGGCCAAAAGAATCCTGATGGACTTAAGCATGGCAATTGAAGAAAAAGTCTCCTCATAGTCTATACCCTCTTTTTAAGTATAGCCTTTTGCTACCAATCTAGCTTTAAAGGTCTCTACCTTTCCATTCGATCGTCTTTTCCTTTCGTAGATCCATTTAAACCCTATGGCTTTGATACCTGGTGTTAGATCTATAAGGATCTAAACTTCATTAGTGTATATGGAATCTATTTCTGATTCCATTGCCTTGAGCAATTTTTCTGCATCAATATCATTAATAGCTCGAGTATATGTGATGCGATCTGTTTCTTCTTGGTTTGAGATGGCAATTAGATGATCTCCTAGACCTAGATACGTATCTAGATATCTCACAACCCTCCCAATATGACTAGGCACTACTTGATGTTCAGGTTGCACTTCGGATTCAACTCTTGAATCCATTTCAACATCTTGTTCTATTATATCCATATCAACTCTTGAATTGGATGAAATAGCTAACTCCTTTAGTACTACTTCACTCTTCCTTTGTGATTTCTCATAAACTTATCCTCTAACAAGGTCACATTTGTTGACAAAAATACCTCCCTATGTTCAAAACTGTAAAAATAGTACCCTCGAGTACTAGTAAGATACCCTACAAATAAACATACTTCTGACCTTGGTTCCATCTTTGTGGATTCAGGCCTTAGAACATGGCCTGGGCAGCCTTAAGTCCTCAAGTGCGACAATGAAGGCACTCGACCAATCCCCAAATCCCTAGGTGTTTTAGGCACCGATTTGGTTGGATCAAAGTTGAGAAGATATGTTGCCATTTGTATGGCATATCCCTAGAACGATTCTAGAAGGCTAGCATAGGACATCATTGATCTTACCATTTCAATTAGAGTCTTATTTCCTCTCTCAGGTACACCATTTTGTTAATGTGTTTACGGAGCTGACAAGTTGGAAACAATTCCATTGTCAATTAAATATTGCTGGAACTCTTCAGATAAGTACTCACCACCTTAATCTCATCAAACTTGTTTTAATGGCTTGCCAAGCTAATTGTCACCTTCGACTTTAAATTCTTTGAACTTTTCAAAGGATTCACTCTTTTTATGCATCAAATACAAATAACCTTATCTTGAGTAATCATCTTTTAAGGTTATGAAGTATTTATAACCTCCTCTAGCTTTTACTTCATAGGCCCACACACATCAGTAAGTACTAGGTCCAACATAGATTTAGATTTGTTTCCTTTAAAAGGAAATGAGGCCTTGGACATTTTTCCTTCAATATAAGATTCACAAATGGGTAATGGATCATCATCCAAACCTGTAAGGATCCCATCCTTCACTAACCTATCAAGTTTTTTCTGATTGATATGACTCATTCTTAAGTGCCACAGGTATTTTGAATTAATGCTAGAGACATTGGATTGTCTTGGTTTTATCAATTTTATGGTGTTTAGTGAGCCTGTCATAGGTTTTATAAAGAACAATCCCTGTTTAATTGTTTCATTATAAAAATCCTTATTCTCATATATTAAAACAACATTTTCAAAATATAAGGACAAACCAGACTTTATTAAACAAAAAACAGAAATCATGTTCCTTACAATCATTGGCATGTGATAAACATCCTCCAAATATATCCTATGACCACTAGGAAAGTCCAAGATAACTACTCCCACTGCTTCTACGGAAACATAGGATCCATCTGCTATCTTGACTTGAAATTGGCCTTTAGGTAGTCTATTCCTTTGCTGGAACCCCTGTAAAAAATTGCAAACATGGTTAGTGGCTCCTGAATCTAATATCCAAGAATCAAAAAAATCTGCCATATTTATATTTCCTAACAAACTTAGGAAACCCATACCTTGTTTGCTTTTAAGGGACTCAAGGTAGACTGGACAGTTTCTTTTCTATTGGCCCATCCTATCACAGTAGAAACACTTTCCCTTGATGTTCTTTTTTTCCTTCTTTTTCATGGGTTGAGCCTTGACCTCTGTTTGGGCCTTCTTTTCTATTGGACCCTTCTTCTTTTGCTTGCCCTTACCCTTGGGCTTAGAAGAAGATGCTACATTAGCTTCTAGCCCATGAGCCTTGATATTCAATATCTGCTCCATGCTTTTGAGGGTATTCATCAACTCAAGGTGTAATCCTTGCTATTAAGCTCATAGTCTAACTTAAACTGCTGAAAAGAAAAGTTTAAGCTATTGATGATCATAACATTTGCATGTCTGAATCCATATCCGCCCCAAGCACTTTCGCTTTAGTGACTGCAAAGATTACCTTAAGCATTTAATCCTGCACCTATTCACTAGGTTTTTATCTGAGATTGTGAAAGGTTTGGATAGCTTTCACTCTTACCGACCTGGTCCTCACACCAAACTTCTCATGTCGGTGATGAACCATTGCATTAGCAGTTTTCATACAAGCAATTTGCTTTTGCACCATGCCACTTATAGGAGCTAGAATATAACAGTTAGTAGTCTTATTAGCATTCTGCCATCATTCATATTGTTGGACTTGCTCAGGAGTTGAATTTTCACCCGAAGGTGCAAGCCCATTTTCAGTTAATACCTATGAAATTTGTTCATATTGAAGAACAATGTCTAGGTTATGTCTCTATTCATTAAAATTCTCTGCTTTTCCAATTTGTTATTTTTCAAAAGTAAAGTAAGTGGATTCATTTTGTGGTGATTATTTCTGAAAACAAATAATTAAAACATGAGCATAGTAGTCCATAATATTGGAACTTTGTATAAAGTCATGATGCATGTATGCATGATGATAGATTTAACAAAACTAAAAAAAATTAGATCTTTATACGATAGTTATTTTTCTTATCCATAATAAACTAAGTGATGGTGGGCCATCTTATCTATTAAAAGAAAACCTGGGACCCTCCCACTAATAAAAACTACCAAGCATCTTCAGCTTAACTTTTAAAGAAGTGTCATAATTTGGTCCATACTTTTACTAACAAAGCTACGATGGGGAATAACACTTCACCATATGCAAATGGGCCATCGTATGTAGACCTTCGAATCTCACATGAGCATCCTTTCCCACTCAATCTTTTTGGGCTTTAAGTTTTAATAAATACCATTTTGTCTAGAGGCAATTTATTATCCATCCTATATTGTTTCATTATATATCTCATACATAATGAATGCATGGCAAAGCCTAGGGTTGGCAATTTTCTAAATGACATGCAATCACATAATATTTGCATTCATTTATCCATTCATCACATGAACTTATAAACCACTTTTGATTGTCCATCCTAGAAACATAAATAAAATTACAAGGCTTTTAAGCCCAACAATTTCTTCTTGGACTTGGATCTTCTGCTTCAAACTCTTCTCTCATATGACCTAGGCCACTATGTAAAAAATGTGTAATGGCTTTTCTTTTACAATAAAGTTTTGATTTTCATAAAAACAAAATTTTCACTTTGAAAACAAAATTTCCAGCCCTAGTTTTTCATAAGAACCAAAATTTGTCCATATGAAACAAAAAAATATCACTCTTTTTAATCAAAACCAAAACTTGTTGTGACATAAAACAAAAAATTTTAAAAACAAAAGTCCCGTAATTTGCTAACAACTGAAACTTTGCCAATACACTTTTAGCAGAACCGAAACCTTACCTCATCATTTCTTAATCCATGGCTGCTTCATCTTCATCATTACATGATTTTCTACATTTCATAATGAAAGAAAACATAAAGATGAAACTAAGGAGGAAACATGATGATGATAGGCACCCTCTTTGTTACACCCAAATGAACAAAAACTTACAAGGTAACTTTAGGGTTTATGGACAACCAAAAGAGCAAAACATACACCATATATATTTCTATCACATAAATATGAAACATACAAAAATGGTTGCCAACCCATGCATCATATATAGGAACCGAAATCATGCATAATAAAAATGGCTCTGATATTAATTGTTGGATCAAAAAAATAAAGCATGCACGATTTGGATAAAATAGTAGATTTTAAAAATTTTTAGATATCAAAATTGCAACGGAAGCAACATAACCAAGTCACCATGCATAGCCATACGTGATATGGTATAAGGACAATAAACATAAGAACATGGTGGTAGAAATTATATTACCGACTCCTTCGCTACAACTTTAACTCCTTGCTGTGCTATCCTATCCTCGGCAAAGTATCCTCTCCTAGGAGATATATCTTCTTCTCATTATTGTATCCTCTTCTTGATGTTCTATCCTCAACCAATTCAATCTACCACTTGTTCTTCTTGGACAACTTAATTTACAAGATCCTTTAGTGGGAAAGGAGAAGAAAACTTGGAGAGATTTTTTCCTTAGAAGAAAAAAGCCAATTTTTGAGACAGTTCTCATGCAATTTTCATCTATATCATACAAGATAAGAGAGAGAGAGTCAAAAATGCAAGAACACCTTCTTGCACCTTCTCAATTTGATTTTTTATAAAAAGAAAGAAAAGATTTGCATCAAATGCATCGCTTCATTCTTCAATCATTCATAAAGAAGACAAATAAATGAGACTCTTCTCATTTGTCTTTAAGATGGCTATATGAAAAGACAATTAACCTAAATGAGACATATTAATTTCGATTTTGTGATGAAAGAAGGAAGATGGTCCATCATAATGCACCTCTTTCTTATTTAATCCAATGAATGCTAATAGGTTACATGCTATCATTAAAGGACCACCATTAAACAGTTTAATGAAAAGATCATTACTCCATTTAATAACAATAAAACCTGATAAAACCATCTTTAATATAGCAAATCAATACTAAATGTGCAGCTACACGTTTATTCCATTAAAAACGAAATTCTACCTCCATTATCTTAAGTAACTTTGTTTTAATTTAATTAATCTAATTAATCAAATTAAACCAAAGCCTAGCCCATTTTTAAATGTTCAGTTAGGATTCTAATTAACAATTAATTAGTATAAGCCCAACATTCAATCATAGGCTTTAAAATCTCTATTTGTATTTCTTACTTTACTTGATAACCCTACTAGAAGCCAAGTGGGGAATCTTATTAGACTTAGATAATTCAAGCTCTAATAAGCCCAGAATTAATTTAATCTCATTAGAATTAATTTAATCTCATTAGAATTAATTATAGCTTATTAACTAAATGCCACTCCACTAAAGACAATTAGTTGACCTCTTGAATTATTAAATATTATGAGAACACATATGTCAAATATGATGTCCAATTGCAAACCCTATTGTGAACCTTATTATAGCCATCCGCACAATAAAGGGTAAAATTACCGTTTTGCCCTTATATTGGTTTTTCCTTCTAGATATCTCGTTTTACTCTATATGGTGATTAACACACAAGATCTCATCTTAGTGTTAAGACTTAATGGGTATCTAGAACAACAAACTAGTGGTGCCAATTTAATCACCAATTTCCATAAAATATCTAGAAGTGATGATATCACTATAAACTCTTTATTTGAGTGAATGTTCCCTGACATATGTTTCAATTAATAATTCCAACATGTAAACACTAAATTAATACTCTGTAAAAATCCATTCCGATCATATCAAGAATTATAATGAAACACATATGAGTTCACCACTCACCAAGATTGTGGTCCATAATAAACAAATGCTTAAGTTGTATGTTTTAAGATTAAAGTAACGATGCACTTTATTCTTAACACTTACTTGATTCCAAATTCATTTAATAGAGCCATTATCAATAGTCAACTACTATCATAATATGAAACTCATCATTCCCTGTAAGTAAACTCCTTTACTTACAAGGAGATAAATCGCAACACTACAATCTAAATCATAATCAAGTGACCAACTTGGTTATTCAACTGTGAATCCATTATTTTAGATTCTTAAGATATACATGTTTCGAATGCATCTCTATTTATATGTATATTACTTACAAAATAATCTCGGTACCTTATGACTAGATATATAATGCTCATAAAACCAATCTATTTTATTTTTATTAATAACAAATGTTTTCATTACAAAACTGTAACTGGAAGAAAATTAAGTTTTAAGTAAATGCACTTGCTTTCTAAGGCACTATATTTACATAACTCCAAAACTTGATACCGAAAACCAGCTCATTTTCACCTTAAAATTGTGTTGATTTTGCTTACTTGGATGAATACGTTATCTTGATGTTTTGAGCTAAAATTAGAAGCTTAATAAGTGTGCAAAAATCTAATTTTTGTGCCATGTTTAATAAAATGAGAATGATGATTCATTTGGAATGAAATGTATATGATGTTGATGATGAAGTGTGCTAAATTATGTTACATAAACTTAGATGTTTTTCTACTTTGTTCTTCAAGTATGAAAATCATGGTTTATAAGTTGATACATATATGATTTGAGTTGAGATCTGAAGTATAGTTTACGGTGAATTCATGTTAAAGATAGGTGCCATTGAAGTGTTTTCAAAGCTGGAAAAGTTAGGGTTTCATGCATGATGGGATTAAGTGAATGATAATAAATCAGTTAAGTATAGTTTTGTGAAATTTATGCAACTAATATGTTAGTTATATTACCATGAAATGAGGTTGCATAAATGAACAGGAATTATAAAAATTTTGAAGTACTAGTGATGTTTCTAAGTTAGTGAAATTCGTGGAGTGTTGTGGAAAAATAGATAGTGCATGATCGTGGCACTCATCCCACGACCATGGCCAATTGCACTAGCTTTTGTCACAATCGTGGGAAGGTCCATCACGATCATAGGCAGGGCTCTAAAGGAATAATTTCAATTCTATGTAATTATTGAACCAACTAAGGATAAGTCACTCTACATTGGTGTATTTGGACTTGATTAAAGCTAAAATAATCTTGGGTTATTGCTTGATTGATTAGTTAAGGGTTTGATAAGCTTAGGATGTTGGTTGATGTTATAACTTAAGCATTGGATTATCTTGATATCAATGAATCCAAGTTTCGAATGTAGGAGTGTTAAAGGAATGAAGATGTTTTATAAATGCAAATATGATCCAAAGGATATGAGTAAGGTGTATTAGGTATGAATGAATGAGAATTGGTAATTTTGTGAATACTTATAATGCTAGAAAATGGTTAATGAAATAATGGTTGATGAATTTAGAATAATCAAGCTTATTTAAAGATATAAACCTAATTACAAATTATTTATATCCAAGTTATGATGTATGATTGGTTAATAAATGAGAAATAGGATACATACTTGGAAAAAGTCAATTGAGCTTGTATTGATCATGAAATATGTATATATGTGCATAATTGAATATGGCTATTTATATGTACAATTTGAATGCCAGCATCCAGACATTACCGGATCATCCAGGTAATAGCTAATCTGGAGCATATTATGAGTTAAATTAGATGTTTTCTCACCATGTTTGATTCGTTTATGTTTCAATTTTAGTTATTAAATTATTATTGTTATGATTTGATAATTCTAGACATTGATTGGTTCAAGGAGTTTGATATTATGGAATGTATTTGGAGCATTTCTTAATTGAATGTGAACATGGATAGTGTATTCTCAACGAAAAGTTGAAGGCCAAACTTAGATCCAATGAATATGTGAAAATGACTATGCAAAATGAACGAAAGTGAATGAGAGCTTATTTGTGAAATGATGCACTTCATTCCATTGTTATGCATGATCAGATAAAGGAATGGTGACCAAAGTGGCCAGTTTGAAAATAGCTTAACGTGTAGATACACTTATAAATATCCATAGGCTCAGTGATTAATAAGCTCGGTATCCACAATGGGTACAGTACACAACGTGAAATGAGTCTGATATCTAAAAGGGATATAGGATAGCAAATAGGCACTTGGTCATAATAAAATAAAAAAGAAAGTTGACTCATATGTGCATATGCATTTGCAATTAAATTTTCAAATGTACAATATGAATGATCATGAACAATTATTGAATTATGTTGATATGGTTGAACTATGGTTAACTGAGAAGTATGGTTGAAGTATTATGAAAAGATTATATGTAATGTTTGGAATTCATGATGTATTATTAAGATGAGGTATACTGTGAATTTGGTATGTATTTGAGCTGTTGTGTTCTAATGTGAGTGAGCACATTATTAATGTTTCAATCCATTGAGTTCGTAAACTCATCAAAATTGTAATGTTGATTTTCAGGTACGATGAAGACCTAGCTCTTAAGGCAAACCAGTAGAAGTCTAGTTTTATCAATTTTGGAATTAAGAAATGGCTCGAAGGTCTGGTCAGCTGACATCCGAGGAGTAATAGATTGTGTTTATGTAGTTTATCAATTCATGTAGAACCTTTTGTAAAAAGAGTAGTAAACTATCAAACGCTTGTGATGATGTAAAATTTTTTTTAATTAAGTGCAATGTTGCAGTGAATGTTATGCTTATGATACCTATTTGCTGTAAGATGCCATAATTAGTGAAAGTGATAGCTCTAACATACCATTGTCATAGGATATGTTCTGAAATGTCCTCTAGATGTTCACATATATACTCTATGACAGTTGGGTGCTACATTTTTTCTATCAGAGCAAGGTTTGGCATCCATAGGGATATATAAGAGCATTTAGACATGGTATATGGTGAAAGACTTGTACAGTGATCACACTTATTGTTTGTTAGGAGATCAAGTTGTAGAGTCTGCTGACATAGAGTTTATAGGAGCCAATAAAGAGTCTCCAGTATTTGAATTTGAACAAATTCCTCAGAGAATTCGTGAGAGGAGAGAGAGGCGGTATGATAAACTTAGGAAGCAGAGCCTTGTAGGCTTCTATAAAAGTACAGACCCTGCTGAGGTAGAAGGATGGATAGAAAGTACAAAAAAGATGTTTGATCAGATGGACTACGAGTCTGAGGAGAAGTTTGACTATGCAATCTCGCTACTGCAAGGTCCAGCTCATCAGTGGTGGAAGATTGTTCCTGACAGTTTCGCCCAACCTTGTAGTTTCATATGGGAGGATTTTCTGGGGGTAGAATTGCATGCCAAGGATCTATTTGGATAGGAAGATGAAGGTATTTCTGGATCTAAAATAGGACAATCTTATTATAGCTAAGTATAAGCTCTAATTTAACAAGTTAATGGAAATGTTACTGCTTTGATTCTGACTGAGGATGATAAATGTAGATGATTTAAGGATAGGTTGGAAATGGAGATTAGAATGAGATTGGTTGTTACCAATATGAGTAATTTTATTGAATTGCGAGCTTTGTCAATTCACATTTAACAATTAATGAAAGATAGACGAGAAGAGTATAGGCAGGAATTCCCCCACAGACCATTGTTGATCTTATAAAAGTCAAACGAATATAAGTGCAAAAGAAAATACTGACCATACTTAAAAATGAGAGCAAAAAATTAGTAAAACCATTTTCTTTGAAATCAACAAATGCAGATTGAAGGAGCGCCAAGAAGACCAATGATTAAACCAAGTGTCCTATATTAATTGGTGATATTTTCATGGTTTTTGTTATACCTTTTGTCTCTTTTGCTGGATATTGTTCTTAATTTAGCTTAAGAGTGCTTGTTTTGAATTAATAAAGTTTGAGGGTAAAATTGTCATAATTAGTTAGTAATTGAACTCGCTTAGTTTCTAGGACTGTTGATATTGCAAACTATTGCTTTTCATTGCAGGACAATCGAGAATTGGAGCCAAGAGTGAAGACCAAGAAATTGCAAAGAGATATGATCAAGAAAGAAGACCTCTCAGGAAAAGTTAGTCGTGCCGAGCTCATTATTTTACCGCCACAAAACCTTCGAATCAGCAACCTAGACCTCTCGAGATGGCGAAAACTTCAAAACAGCAACCTAAAATTGGAACCATTTTTGGAAATTTCACTTTCCCATGTATGTAAACTGACCTAAATACCAATTTAAAAACCATATTTTGGGATATGTTAAGGAAGAGGCTGTAGGAGGCATCATCGTCCACTTTCTTTCATTCTTCTCTCATCTAACTCTAATCTCTTCCATTTTTCCACTATCAAACCTTCACCATAGGTGACTCAGATTCATTCCCAGTTGTGAAACTTCTGAGTGCAATGCGTGGTTAGGCATTTCTTTTCCTCTTGAAGGTGTAGCAATGTCTTAAGTTCAATGAGCTTAAAAGTGGAGTAGTTTAACCCAAGTTCGACTATGAATTTATAAAATCCTAGGCCTAGGATTTGTGATTTGTAGTTGAGCTACTTGATTATAGTTTTAATCAAATGTTGGATATTCATTATGTGTAGTTTGGATTGGTTTATGTAGAACTTTAGGGTTAAATATTTGAAGTCTCATAAATGTCTACTTGTAATCTTCTTGATTCTCTCTTATCTTGTATGGTTATGTTTGATGTTAAGTTGATTAAGGATTTCATTTGACCTTTTGCATTGGCTGATCCTACTACACACGCTAAGAGCACTTAACGGGATCTTAAGAAATGGACTCCCATTGATTAAGATCCTAGACTTGAAGAGTACTTTAAGGTTTACCATTTTAAAGCTTAGTGATTTCTACTCTTGCTTCAATCAATTTAAAACTATGATAGCTAGAGCTCACTTTCAAAGGGTCTCTATCACTATTTAATCTCCTATGTTTTTCATCTTTCTGTTTTCTATATCGTTAAAATCTAAAAACATTGATTTTACATTCAATTTAGTTCAATTAATGAGTTCAAAAATAAAACCCCCCTTTTCTCCAATGAGTTTGCATAGCACGGCATGTAGGTTAACTTAGGTCCAATCATTTTTGGTTCCAATTAAGTGAACGACCCAAGGTTGCACCCTATAGTGCAATCCTTGGATTATTTTGATTCAATCTCCAACGGCTTAACGAACAAGGTAAGAATCAAATGGCATCGTTGCCAGGGAACCAAGCAATTGGTTTTCTAGGTTAACTTCTGTCATTTTACTACTAAGTGGGGTTAAGAGTCTTTAGATTACATTCTAGATAGCTTAGTTTCAAACTTGTTAATAGTATAGGCTTTCATTTTGCATGACATCTCAATTTTTGGAAATACAAACAAAGATACTAATTTTCTTCATTTTTCATACTTACCATTTTACATTAGCATAGTTTAAAGTTCTGTTTGCTGCTTTCTGTGAAAGTTCACCATAGCCAACCACTTGTTTTGTTGTGGCCAACTTGCAAGATTTTATGAGGATTCCTATAAGGACATTTACATCACGACCAACTTTCAATTTCGCCGTGACCAACCTTCCTGCACAGCTTTGAAAATTTCTTTACCTGTTTATATATAATTTCACATACCCATAGACTTGCATCCCTCTCATCTCATCTTTTTACTTGGCTTTGTCAACTTGCAAGTAAATTTTGTTCATTTTTATTCTCTTTTGAATTTTTCCCTTGTATGCCTCGGAAAGCCAACACTTGCCCTTTGACCCTAAAATTGAGAAAAGTCTTAGAAAAGTTAGAAAGGAAAATAGAGTAGAAGGGACAAGCAAGGTATTTGTTGAAGAGGAAACTATCTCAGTGGAGTCTAGCCTATCAAGCAGTGAGAGTGAATCATTAGAAGGGGAGATAATGGCTAGAAATCTATCTAATTTGCAAAACCAAAACCTTAATGCTACCCAACCTAGGAATGGTGATAATGGAGGTAATAGAGAGTGCGAGATAGTTGGTGAGAACAATGGCAACCTTAAAAGGAGGATCATTAGGGAAGCTATGACCTCTGATGTGAATTTTGATCCTTTTACTACTACTTGCCCTAATTTTGATGTGAATTTTAAGATAAAAGGATTGCTTATAAGCTCTCTTCCTAAATTTCATGGTTTGAAAGGAAAAGATCCTTGCATTCACTTGTAATCACTATCCATGATTTGCCAAAGCATGAAACCGGTGGGCGCCTCTCTTGATCGAGTGCTGTGGAAAGTCTTTCATCTATCATTGGAGGGTAAAGTAAGGAAGTGGTACATTAGCCTTCCAAGACATGTGGCAAATGCCTACCATAACTGGGGAAATTTGAGGAAGGCGTTCTTGGAGAAATACTTTCCTGCCTCCATAACTTTATCAATGAGAAAGGAAATTTACTCAGCATGAGAAGACTTTGATGAGTCTCTCTACGATTATTGGAACCATTTTTAGGATCTATTGTCAAGATGCCCTCACCATCGAATACCAAATGAGCAGTTGGTCCAGTACTTTTATGATAGTCAAGACAAGGTATGTTGGATATAGCCTCAGGAGGTTCATTGATAGACCTAATCGCTGAAGAGGCTTACGATATGATTAAGAATGTGGCTCTAAATCACTAACAGTACAGTGCTAGAGACACTAGAGGCATACATGAGTTGGGAGCTTCAACAGTTCACTCTAGAAGAATGGAAAGTCTTGAGTCTAAGATAAACTCCTTGGAGAGTAAAATGACTACTCGACTATCCTTCCTTACTGTAGAATTGAAAAATATGATTGTGCATCATCCACCAACTCCTATTGATCTTACTACACCTAGTTGCAAAACTTATAGTTTTGTGATGCATATTTCTAGTGTCTATCCCAGTCAGCCAAATCAAAAGTGGGACCCTTATTCTAATACATATAATAAGGAATGGAAATTAAACCCTTGACTTGGTTAGAGAAATGAAGAGAGTAGACCTCCAATCAGATTCCAGTGGGTGGAGGGGCTAGTCCATCTACTAACTAGTTCCAAAACCAACAGCAAGCTTTAACTATTCTACAAAAGGAAGACCCCAATCAACTCTTGCATAATATGATGGCATTGATGAACGAGGAGAGGAATTTTAATGACAACCAGTTCAATTCCTTAGCTTCTCTGATTAAACAAGACTCTTCTAAGAATGCTGCCAGATTCAAGGCCCTAAAGAAAAGAATGGAGCAGTGGGAGACAAAGACTAAAAACATCAACTCCTATCCATTAAAATAAGTGAGCAATAAGCTAGGAGCAGTGTTACTAATCCCTCAAACATTGTTGTAAACCTTAAGGGTTTGAATTCCATCACTCTTCAAAGTGGGAAGCAAGTGAAGTTTCATGATAGGGATGGGGAATTCGTTGAGGAGGAGATTGAATATAATGAGTTTTCTCCCACGTTAGTAAGGGTAAAGAATTCTGAAAGCTCTAATGAGAGAGCATTATTAGTTGAAAAGGAGTTCATATTTTTAAATAGAGAAGGAACAAATTTTGAGAGCAACCATGGACAAGCAACAGCAAGGGAACATGTTGAGTTAAGCGAGTATAGAGCCAATAAAATCAATAGTAAGGAGGTAAATCTTAAAGACCTTCCTTTTCCTAATTCTTTTTTTATGAGCAAAAGAATGACTGAAACTAAGCATGAAAAAGATATTGTCAACTTGTTTAGTATAGTGGAAGTCAATATTCCTTTGCTTGATCTTGTGAAACGAGTTCCTGCTTATGCCAAATACCTTAAAAACCTGTGAATGCATAAGAGGAAGTTTAGTCCAAATGAAAGAGTTCAAGTAATCTCTAATGTGTCTGCCCTAATTAAACCTCAAATCCCTATGAAATGCCAAGACCCTGGATCCTTTACTATCCCTTGCACTATAGGTAAAATGACTGTAAGGGGAGCTTTGCTAGATCCAAGGGCAGCTATTAATGTCATGCCTAAGTTTGTTTATAGTTCATTGGGAGTTAAGACTCTTAAGTCTACCACTGTAGTACTCCAATTGGCTGATAAGTTGATTAGGTATCCTGAGGGCATTATAGAGGACATTTTGGTCCAGGTTAAGGATTTGGTTTTTCCTGTAGAATTTTATATGCTTGACATGTCTTCTGAACTTGTTCATGACACCATACTGATTCTTGGTAGACCTTTCTTAAGGACTGCTAACACTATGATTAGCACGAAAGAAGGCACCATCACAATGGAAGTAACTGATCACAAAGTTTGTTTTAATATGTATGAAGCAATGAAATGCCCTTGTGAAGATTGCTCACTTTTGGGTGTCAATATGATTAATATTGCTGTTGATGATGCTTGCTCTGAATGTGAACTGCAAGATGATTCCTTTGGCTCTAAACTGCATTCACTTGATTCTACTAATGAGGAAGACACCATTTCTTCCTTTCCATCTCTTTGTTCTTTTCCCTCTAGTTGCTCATATGGAGGGGAGATAACATGCCTTAACTGTGTAGTTGTTAATTGCAAAGCAACGGTACCATCGACTGACTCACATATGCATTTTATTCCTTCTATGGTCAGTGATAACCCCCTTACAGAAAGGTTTTCTGCTAATGTTTCAGGTGATTTGGGCTTCATGGAGGCTGACGAAAATGTGTTAATTGATGAAGTTGTTTCACTATAACAAAAGTGTTTGACTGAAAATAACAAAGATGGTCCACTTTCAGCCATTTCAATTTTTTTTTGACACAAAGACACCTTGACTCTAAAGATTATTCTCAAATCCTTGCATCTCCTAACTTATCTACTTTTCATTCTTCTTATACTTTGATTTATTTGGACAAGTTATTGTCTAGTGATGATAAGGATTAATCCAAGGCAATTGCTACTAGAGATCAATATGAAGTTAGTTCAATGCTTAGAATAGATGGAGATTGTAAAGCTGATTGCAAGGAGCCTAAACTTTCATTGGCTAGAGAAAAAGGGAGAAATCTGTTCTCTCTTGA
This sequence comes from Erythroxylum suave, assembly GCA_027563595.1. NCBI lineage: Eukaryota > Viridiplantae > Streptophyta > Magnoliopsida > Malpighiales > Erythroxylaceae > Erythroxylum > Erythroxylum suave. The sequence continues at coordinate 10,420 of JAOSBN010120393.1, read as the reverse complement.
ACTTTATGAATTGATCCCTTCTTTTGTGCAACCTCCTAAGATTGAATTAAAACCACTACCCCCTACTTTAAAGTATGCTTTCCTGGAGTCTAACGAGCGATTACCTATCACAATTTCCAACTCTTTGTTTAACGGTGAGGAAGAGAGACTACTTTTTGTGTTGAGAGAGCATAGGAGGGCTATAGGGTGGACTTTAGCGGACATATCTAAGATTAGTCCAGCTATTTACACACGTAAGATCCTACTGAGTAAAGGTTCCAAACCTATGAGACAGACGCAAAGGAGACTAAACCCATTTATTCTAGATGTGGTTAAGAAAGAAATCACTAAGCTTCTGAGTGCTGGGATCTTCTATCCCATATCTGATATCGAGTGGGTTAGTCGAGTCCATATAGTGCCTAAAAAGAATGGGGTCACTGTGGTTAGAAATGATAGGGATGAGCTTATTCCTACAAGAGTGCAAAATTCCTCGTATGAGTGCATAGACTATAGAAGATTAAATGCTGCCACACACAAAGATCATTTCCCTTTTCCTTTTATTGACCAGATGTTTGAGAGAATGCAGGAAAATCTCATTACTGCTTTCTGCATGGTTTCTCTGGGTACTTTCAAGTACCTATTTCACCAAAGGACTAAGATAAAACCAGTTATACATGTCCTTTTGGTACCTTCGTTTATCGAAGGATGCCTTTTGGATTATGTAACGCTCCAAGGACTTTCCAGGGTAGTATGATGGCTGTTTTCTATGAATTTTTATAGGAATGCACGAAAATCTTTAAGGATGACTTCACTGTTAATGGCGGTTCTTTTGATAATTGCCTTGCTAGCCTTGAAAAGTTTTGAAACGATGCATTAAAAAGAATTTAATTTTAAACTTTAATAAATGTCATTTCCTGGTCAATGAGGGCATAATGCTAGGTCATTTGATTTCTAGCAAGGGAATTGAAGTTGATAAAGCTAAGATTAAGGTAATATCTTCCTTGCCTTATCATATCTGTGTTAAAGATATAGGATCATTTTTAGGTTATGTAGGATTCTTTATGCGTTTTATAAAAGATTTTAACAAGATTGCATTACCTCTTTCAAAGCTTTTATAAAAAGATGTAAATATGACTTTGATGATTCGTATAGAGATTCTTTTGATGAGTTAAAGTCCGAACTCATTTCTCCCCCTATTTTGGCTGCCCCTGATTAGAATTTACATTTTAAGCTTTCATATGATGCTTCTAGTTGTACTGTAGGAGCTATTTTGGACAAAAGAGAGGAGAAAATCTCAAGAGCCATTACATATGCCTCGAAAACACTGGATGCAGCTTAAATCAACTGAACAACAACAGACAAAGAGCTGTTTACAGTAGTTTTTGCCTTAGAAAATTTTAAGCCTTATCTGTTAAATTCTCATAAACTATTTTTACTAACCGTGTAGTTATCTGCTATCTTCTTAAGAAACCACAATCTAAGCCAAGATTGATAAGATGGCATCACTTTCTCAAGAATTTGACATTGAGATAAAGGATCGAGCCGGGGAAGCAAATCATGTAGCTGATCACTTGAGTAGGCTATCAGAGGATAAAAGGGGAGTAGACTCTTCGAAGCTCACCTATAATTCTTATCCTGATGCAGCTTTATGTGCCTTATTCTTAAAAGAGCCTTGGTATGCACATATAGTTAACTACCTCATGACTAGATTTACCCCTCCTCTTATGTCTAAGTCACAGACACAAAAGCTTAGGAGCAAAGCAAGGTATTATATTTGGGATGCTCCTCGTCTATAGCGAATGTGAAGTGACCAATTCATAAGAAATTGTGTGCCTAGTGAAGAATTCGGTGCCACTATTTCAGTTTGCTATTCCATGGTTTGTGGAGGGAATTTTAGTGAAAGGAGAACATCAAGGAAAATTCTATACTCTAGTTTTTACTAGCCAACCCTTTTTAAAGAATCCTTCATAATTTGCCAGTCCTGTAACAAATGTCGACGTTTTGGAGGGTTAGGTAAAAGGCATGAAATGCCCGAGCAACCTTTACTATTTTGCCAAATCTTTGATGTTTAGGGGATTGACTTCATAAGTCCTTTCCCTCCGACTTTTGGTTTTGTATATATCCTTTTAGTCATAGACTATGTGTCTAAATGGATAGAGGCTGTGCCTACTAGAAAAGATGATGCCCAAATAGTGTCTAAATTTCTTAAGTCCAACATTTTCTGTAGGTTTTGGATTTTAAGAGCTGTGGTGAGTGATAGGGGTACACACTTCTGTAATAGCATAGTTGATAACCTATTTTCAAAATTTGGTGTTACTCACAAAGTCTCTACTGCCCCAAACCAATGGTCAGGCTAAAATATCTAATAGAAAGGTGAAGCATATCTTGGAGAAGATAGTAAAGCTATCCAAGAAAGATTGGAGTTTGTGATTAAAAGAAGCACTATGGGCTTAGTGGACTGCCTACATGTCACCAATTGGGCTGTCTCCATACTGCCTAATCTATGGAACAACTTGCCATATGCCAGTGGAGTTAGAGCATAAAGCATATTGGACATTCTAATGGTGCAACATGGACTTAGAATCTTCTGATATGGAGAGAAAGTTGCAGTTGCAAGAATTAGAAGAGTTGAGGCTAGCGGCGTACGAGAACTCTCGACTCTACAAGGAGAAAACAAAGTTTGCATATAATAAAGGCCTATTAAGGAAGAACTTCAGAAAGGGAGATAAAGTTCTCTTGTTTAAGGCTTGTTTCATATTTAAACAAAGAAAGTTTAATACTCGTTAGGATGGGCAATACATAGTCACAAAGGTGCACAACTTTGGCTTGGTGGAGCTTCTATGTGAAGAGACTGGAGCTAACCTTAAGGTGAATGGCCATCTATTGAAGCTTTACCATGAGAACCAGAAACCTCCATAACTCTAAGGTTGTTTCTTTCCTTCCCTTGCTTACTTACATTTGCCTTATGATTACTCACGACAAGTTTGGTGCATTAGTTTGTTGAGTAAGTGTGGGGGAGAAACTAACCCAGTGGGAAAAATAGTTTAGTTTTTAGTTTAATCAGTAGTTTCTCAATTCAATAACAGTCCCTGCTAGTTCTGTCTCTTGCTTAATTACCCTGATGCATGATATATTTTCAATTTTGGAGAAGTTTCGTATTGTTGATTGTTTTACATTTTCCTTTCTTGAGCTTACTTGGTAACTTATAACCATAAATATGCACTTAATGGTTTTTTGAGTATCTAGCCTGTGTCCTGTGTTTCTTTGTCATATTTCTCATTTCTTTGTTAAAGTTTTCTGTCTGTTTTTTTGAGTTCAGGTTACTTTCACCACGGCTAACTTATGGTTTCTCCACGGCATGCCTTCCACGTCGCCATGGTGATGTACTCCTATTTCTTCCCATTTTAGCTTAGGATATCTTTGTCACTGCAACCTCAAACTTTCACCACAGAGAAGATAGAATCTGAATCGACCATCTTTCTCATTTATTTTATTTTAACTTATGAAATTATGATTTTGCCCTTATTTATCCTTTACCCATTCATCTTCTTCCTACCTTTTTGTCTTTTCACACCATTTTTTACACTTAATCCTACTGACACTCCCATTCATTTTCAACTCTCATTTGATGCCACCTTCCCTCTTCTCTATTTATATCTTCTCCCTCTCCTTCCCTATCGTTTCCTATCACTCTCTCTGTGTAGATTTCTTCCTCATCTCTGTAAGTATCTCCATCTTCTCTTTTCTTCTCTTCTTTTCTTATTTTATGATTGGTGCTTAAGGTTGAATCGTTTTCCATTTAGTTCTATCTTTAATTTGAGGTTTAGATTAGTTTTATTTAGGTTCCACAGAGTCATCAAATAATCGTTGTTAGTTACTTAGGTTTTCAGTTTTGGTTTGCTCTGTTTGTTTATTTAGTTTGTTTATCTGCATGTTCCCTCTGTAGGAAAATGACTCAAACCAAAAACTTTGCTCTTTCTTGTGAGTCTGACTCCCCTAATAATGAATATACCTTTAAGGAATTATATGAAAAAATCGATGCTAGACCTCTCATTAAAGAGTGACCTTTTCCTCTAACACCCTAGAAAACCCTTTTGTCTAACAACTTCATGCCTCCCAATTAACTAGTTTGGTTTAGGAGCATACCTAAAGTAATGACAAATTCACTCACCATTTTTACACCTATGCTCGGTTCCACAATCTCCTCGCCATTGGTTTCTGTGGCATTAGGGAGCCCCATGCTTCACTATTGCCAATATCCACCGCCACTATGATCTTCCCCTATGTCACCACTGCCATTATGACTAACTCATACATAATTATCTTATGGCCGATGTTGCTCGCACCCTCTATCGAGAGGGCGCTGACTAGTGTCGACCATGCCACACAGAGCATTACCTTAAATTCTCTGAGTTGCAACCAGAGGTTCGTCCTTCGCTGCATTTGGTCTATAACAACATCACTTCCACCACCCACATAGCTTACATCACCAAGTGCCAAGCCTTCTACATTTACCTCCTGATGACCAGTCGCCTGGTTAACGTAGCTAATGCTATCATCTCTGCCCTCAATGACTCCATCAATACACTCAAACTTGCCAACACCATAGCCTTCCTGCACTTTGTTTGTGACATTTTCCATGCCTAGAACATCCCTGAGTCTAATAAAGATAGCTATTTTGAACTGGTCCCACTCTTTAGGTACAACCACCTCAAGCACTCTGCCTTTGCACCACCACCCTTTCCCATACTTGTATCTGATGTTGGGGCAGCCCCAGCACCCGATGCACCAACCGAGCATAACCAACAGTTCAGGAAGTCCCTGAGCCTATCACCTTAGAGACCCTCGCTGGAAAGATTAATAGACTTTCTACTGATCTCTACCAACTCCACATCGCTATCTTGGGGAGATCCAACAACGGACACATATAGATGCTATGTATGATTGGGTTATGCATTATCATCATCACATGGATGCTTTGCTCATTGAATTCTTACATTTCCAATTGCCCTCTAATGAGGATGAACCATTGAGCAACACTAGCATATTTGAGGTGGGCACGTTTGGACTAGGTCCATCTAGAACTGGACCGTCTAGGTTCGAAGCTGATCACCCTGTAGATTAGTCTTAAGTCTTTTTGTTTTTTGTGTTGTTGTTTTATCCTTGAGTCTTTATGTTTTTAGTCTTGAGTTTGCTGGATAATTAGTTAACTTTTCTTATGTCTTATCCATGGATTGCTCTAGTTTGTTCTGGATGTTATGATTTATTTCATTAACAATACCGCTTTTGTTTTTCTGATTCTATTTGTGTTTTGCTTGTCTCCCCGTGGATCTACTATTTATAGTTACTATGCGATCATGTTTTGATTCTTTCAATATTGTGGACAAAATTGTGTTTAAGTGTGGGGGAGGAAAAGAAAAAGCTTCTTCATGTAACATTTTGTGTTTTGATTCTTTCAATATTGTGGACAAAATTGTGTTTAAGTGTGGGGGAGGAAAAGAAAAAGCTTCTTCATGTAA
>JAOSBN010120380.1:0-34025 GCA_027563595.1 Erythroxylum suave | reverse complement strand
CCTTCTCTCAGGAGGTCTTCTTCTGGTACGTCCCTCTCTCTCTGGCCTATTTTGTACTTTTTATGTATATATATGTACGCTGATACAAGGATTCGTAGCAACGTGGAAGTTAGAGTATCGAATTAAAGCTATGTACAATCTGCTTGTGCTAATCTATTCTCTACCATTTTAATATAGATCAGATCTAGTATGTCTCGGGTGTCTCCTGTGTTGTATTTTGGCTGGCATCTTCTTCTTTTTGTGGTTCAAGTTTGATTGTCCCTAAAAGTAGAAATAAATTTATTCCTTTGTTTTTCGTCGGAGGAGTTTCCTGATTGGTAAGGACTTGCTTAGAAGTGGGTTTGCATCTATAATTACAGGAAATTCTGGGTTTCTTTTAACTTGTTAAAGGTTTGTGGTTTAGATCTGTTGTTGCTTATGTCAATGATGTGACTCCTGTTGTTTCGTTGCTGATGTCATGAACATGGAATATAAGGATCATTTTAATTATATAATTATCATATCTATATTGCTATATAATTATTAGTTAACATGTATATTCAATTGATAACTCTCAATTTAGATTTTCATTCCTTATAAATCTACATATAAGCTTCATTATGTACATGTAAATTTATTTATATAATATATAAAAATAAATAACATATTGATATAATATAATTAAAATAATAATAGTAATATATATTAATTATAATTGTTAATAATACTATATAATGGTAATAAATTTATATATATTTTATCTATTGTTGTATTATACTAATATATGTCGCAATTAATATACTTATAGTTTTTAGATATCTATAAAATATATATTATCAATTGAATATTAGTTATTTATTATAATGCTTTAAACCCTTATATAATAATTAAAAGTACAATCTATTAATATTTTAGTGTAATATGTATATTAATTTATAACTAATTATATAACACCATTAAATATATTTTTTGTATTAATTTAATTTTTAATTCGTACGGGGGACCAAGTCTTTTTTTATATAGTCTTGGTGAGAATTATGAATATAGAACGTTTGAAGGTTGAATAATTAGGATGAAACAAATGATAAAAACTATTAATTGCATACCTGGTTCTCCATTTTCACTTAAACGCCAATCCGTGACAAAGAGCTGGGAGAGAGAGGTAAGAACTAAGAGTCTTCTCTTATTTCATACCGTTTGAGGCAATTGCCTCTTACATTATACGGAGGGGAGAAAGAGAAAAAGCCAAAACAGGTGGCTGACAATAGAAAAAGTAAGGGAATCTAAAATGACATAAAGAAAAAGAAAAGCTGGATAAGACTGAAGTAAAGTAAAAGAAAAAAGAGATTCCTGAAAACGGATAAAAAGAAAAAGAAAAGATATAAAGCAAAAAAGGAAAAACTACTTTAATAATTGGTCGTTGAATGACCTACATCCTTGCTATAGTAGTTGTCAATTATTCTTCAATAATGGCTTTAATAGAATCGGTGTCGTCTTGTTTTGTTTGAGTTGCTTGAGCTATTGAAGGACAATATTTACATTTATGTTGAGGATGATTTTGGAGTTGATGGCAAATGGCATATTTTCATGAAGAAGAAAGATCATTAAAGATTCCTTCCATAGTAGGAAAGGGTATTAAAAATTGTTTGATGATCTGAAATGCATATGGAGTGATAGCATTTTTGTATGTGGAAATCATAACTTGATTAGTGCCTTTGTAATTGCCTTTGATGGTTGATTCTGTAGTAATTCTAGATCCTTGGATGAATACTCCTTCGAAGCAGTGAAGATTGAATTGCTTGATAAGTTCCCTTCAAATGTATGCTGTGGTCATCAATCGGTGGATAAACGCCATTGCTAATTCTGATAGTGAGAAAAGCAATGCGAGATAACTTTATTTCTACATCCTTAATAGTGTCTTGTTCCTTAAAGATAGGATAGCTACTAAAAATTTTAATAAAAATTTCTCTTTCTTTAGCAAAGCGATCCTTATAATTTTTTACTGCTTGAATAAATCCAGCTGGGAATTCGGAAATTAGATGTAAATTGGTGAGGTATATGGTGTCGATGAGTCCACTTTGAAAAAATAGGTAGGTAGTTAAAGAATTAGCTTCTGGAAAATAATTGCTTTTTGTCCATATTTTCCTCGGTTCTGAGGATAATATTGAAAGATTTTTTGGGTTTCAGTTCATGTGTTTAATGGTTTAAAACAGTCATAGAATATTTATGAAGTGAGTTTTCTAGCTTCTATTTGTAAGGCTTTTGAAGGTAATGAATTTATGCGATCCATATTGATGGGATTTCCTAACGACTTCATTTTAGTGTCTGGTATAGGCTTTTCTAGAACTTGTTTATATTGTGGTTTCAAGACAAGGTTTTTAAAATTTGCTAAAGCTTTTTCAACTTCGGCTCTAAATGAAAAACTTTTATAAACGAAAAAAACATATAAACCATATAAGTCATATAGATGGATACGCTATCCTCACAATTATTATAAAAGAAAACCATTTAGTTCTTACAAAAAACAATTTAGAAGAAACAAAATTTTAGAACAACATTAAGAACATTACCAACAATTTAATATCTTATTCCTTTAAATATTCCTAATTTCTTTCAGAATGACTCATTTTGAACAAAAAGTTGCCTTCAAACGATTAATCAAGGATACTTATTGGATCGAAGAAATCTAGCACAGACAACTAGCTCGCTATCATAAAATTTTACGAAAAGTAGAAAACACAAAAAATTATAATAGCTAATACGAATGTACTAAGATGATTCTTTTTATTAAACAAATCAAATCTGTAAATAAGCAGAATAGAAAGGAATATATTCACAAAATCAGTCAGCTTATAGATTAAGTATTTCTACCATGAAATATTCTGTTATTGCATCATTTATGATTATCTAGTTTATCCTTATTTTCTTTTATGTACAACTATTTATATTTTTGCTTCTTATCAGTTTATTATCTTTACATCCTATAGAACTATTAGAATTTCTATATGCATGTTTTATTTATGGCTTTACTTATTCTCTTAGAAAATATTTATGGTGTAAATTCCTTCATCTTAACTTTGCGGCTAAATTCTCAATCTATTATAAAATAAATTGTTTGTCCGAGATATGAGAAAAATGAAGAGGGGTTACTGGGGTTAGGACACCCTGCCATTAGGTTTGGCAAGGTGCACAACACTCCGCCATAGTAATTGGCGGGGTGGAACACGTGGAGGCCACGTGGCCATCCTACCAACCACTTTGGCGGGATGGGAACATGTGGAGACCACGTGGCCATCCCGCCATTCACAATGGCGGGGTGGAGCAGCACAACAGAGAGCATTTCTGCATGGGAGGCAGCAGTAATGTTAACTCATTTGATTTCAATTAAGATGGGTTTACATTAGAGAATATTTCAGGTTCTCCAGGGAAGATTCCCATGTTAATTTTGGTGTGGTAATTTATGAACTAATTAACTCTTTTAGTACGTTTCTTACATGTTTTTGTCCGAGACCACTCATTCATTGTAGTTTATGCATTATAAGATTCCACTTCAATCTTTGTATTACTTTTTTTTCTCTTTGAAATGTAAATTTTCATGTGATCTTCTTCGAGTGAACAGTGATACATGCCAATAATCTAAGGGATAAGTTGGAAATTTCACTATCTCAACAAACTTTTTAGTAGAGTATCTTTACTTGAATTCAATAACTGTTCAACACTAATCTTTAAATTGGTAAAAGGATGAATATAAATTATAATGATAAAAGGTATGTATCTCTACTCCATTGTCAAAGATCAGGACCATCTAAATTTATGACATTTAAGAACTTTCAATACTTGCTTACTCTAGTTAGAAATTTAAGAGAAAAAAATATATCTTTCATATAAAATGCTTCAAATATTAAACTATTCTTATTCAAATAAGACTATTAATCAATTTAAATAAAATATTAAAATATTTTAAAATAATGAGAACATTTTTCTTTTATTTGGTGAACCATAATTATAAGAGTAAATATTTATTAAATCATGGCAATAATTATAAGAGTAAATATTTATTAAATCATCTAAGAACAAACTTATTATAACATATTCTTCTTGAATTTGCAAATCTCTTTTTAAGGAAAATTTAATAGTTTAAAATTAGTTGAATATCTTTTTAATTTGATTGACTGAAAGTAATAAGTAAGAATAACAATTTTTCTTTGATACACCTTAATCTCACTCGAAGCCGACATACTCAGCCTGAGTTAAACGGACTTTTAGATCAAGGTTGATTTTTTTATTTTAAATTTGAGTTTTAAGTCAGTCTCAAGTTCAGACTGTTTGGTCTTGTCTGAATTAAAATTCCAAAATGTTAAGCAAAACAAAAAAACGATATCGTTTTCAAAGTATAAGGTGAAAAATCAGACCCGATTTGCAATGGACCCCGACTGAACTCAAACATAAATTGTCTCCCAATGCCAAGCCTAATAATAAGTTATTAGTAATAAAAATAAAAATTCTGATCAAACATCTTTGATTTTGAATGTCTTCTCCTGTACAATCATTAATATGACAATTCAATAAAAATTTCATGATTCCTGTTCAAATTTATACTTGTTTGATTGGCCATAATCAATTCATCTACATTTAGTAAATTTATCAAGTAATTATTAATTTTTAAGTGGTTTTTGTTCTAAATATTATTATTATTTACACAATTATCTAAAATTAATATTAGAATATTTAAGTCAACATTCAAACAATTGAATATGTATTTAATATTAGCGAAATTTAAGACTAAATAATCTTAAAAAGTGGATAGAAATTTGATTAGTCTTCAATAATCAAAATTTTACTTTTTGTTAATTTAGAGAAAAATTCCACATTTTAGCAGCTTAAAAACTATTGCCTTTCTCTTTTTCTAAATTTGAGATACTTATAAATGTTAAAAAGTTAAAAATGCCCTATAAATTTTTTAGGAATCAAACTGGCAAGGTGATCGTTTCTATATATGAAAAGAATAACACAGGAGAGTACATAAAGCTTCACTTTTCAAAAGAAATACATGCTAAATATGAATATCTTGGAGAATTGAAGAGGATTACAGGATATATCCTTAAAAAAATACATTTGGGGTGTCCACCCCGCCATTGTGCATGGCGGGATGGACGACCCCAAGAACCACCCTGCCATGCACAATGGCAAGATGGACGGTGGACACGTTGTCCATCTCGCCATTGTGGATGGCGGGGTGTTAATACACATGTTCCGCCCTGCCAACTGTTACGACGGGGTGTATCCACGCACTCCAACCTTGCCATCAACATTGACAGAGTGTCCTACATCTAGGTTCACCCCTTTTTTTTAGCACAGATCATGGATTAAAAAATTAAATCATCACAAATCGAGAATTTAGCTTAACTACGCTACTACGTATGATATTTATAGTTTATATTAATGACAACATCTAATTGTTCTATTTGTAATCAATTATTGGGTTGAATAAGATATAATGAACAATTAAAAAGTCAATATTATGATGAATTCAAATATTTTGAAAATCATTATAACTATATTCAATTTGTTATATCTAACCCTCAAGCCTTATAACCAATCAAAGACATATTAGAATCAGCTCAAACATTATATAATTTTTATGTTCAACAATTAAATTATTTAGAAAGAACATTACATGATCATCAAATAAGTACTCGTTATCATGACTGGACAAAATCAAGAATCAACGATTTAAGATATAGACAACTTAGAATTAACTGAATCAACAGGAACATTCCGTATACATACTTTATTATCTAATGATAAACAAAAACAAATAGCTAAAGCTCAATTAAATTTAAAAGCTGGACAAGATATTCAAACATCAATTTTTAAACAATTTTTAGATCAGAAAAATATCATTTATTTCAGAAAAAAACATCATGAAACACCTATTCAAATGGATCAATGTAATGGACATATTCGGATTAATTTAATCGATCAAGAACAGATTTCAAGACAATTACAAAAAAATCTGAAGACAAATGATTAAAAATCGATTATATTCATCTCTCTACTATACAAATTCTTTTAAAATCCACATTTCAAGAAGGTATAGATTCTCCTATAAGAATGACAATCGTAGATGAACGAATGACTAATTTAAATGATCAAATAATATGAATGATAAACGGAAATTTAGCCTATGGTAAAATTAAATTTAATACTCGTTTAAAATTAGGAATTTCTCTCAAATCATAGAATCTAAATGATACAATTACCATAGCATGTAAATTTTACAAAGAAGATTTAATAACTAATAGATAATATCCCTTTTCTATTATTTACCAAATAAGTTATGCAGTAACAAATTCTCATCATAGTATCGAATTTAAGAATACTGATAAAATTTATCTAGATCAATTATTTAATGATGATGCAAAAGGAGGAACAAATTTTAGAACAACATCAAGAGCATTACCAGCAATTCAATATCCTATTCCTTTAAATATTCCTAATATACGTAGACATTCGTTTTCAGATAATATATCTTCTTCCAAATCATCTCAGATTTTAAAATCACAATCTTTAAGATTATCCAGATCTATTAGATTTATCAAACCAGAAAGAAACATTGAATCCACAATAAGAATTACTGATCCTATTCTACCAAATAAAACTTTATCTGAATTAGAAAATATAAAAACCCAATTGACAAATTTAACTAGTTATGTCACAACTAAATTATGAGCGTTACTCAGTATATTCAAGAATTAAAAGAAAGTAAAAAACAATTAAATCTACAAATTACTGAATTAATACAAGTGCAAACAAGTATACTACATATAGTACACCAGTTAATAAAGGAAAATAAACAAAATAAAGAACATTTATGTGAAATACAACAGAAATTAGAAATGTTAATATGATCATCAAAATCAAAAACAAAATCTGTTTTGGGTAGAAAAATAATATCAGAGCCTTTAACATTAGAGAGACCATGGACAATTTAAAATCAAAAGTAATACCAGAAGAATCTTTAGAGGATGTTGAAAGAAATATACAAACTCAATTATCATAAATTACGCAATTAGTACAAAAACTCACTTTACAAACTGAGACAAAAAATTCACCAAGTAACTGATCAGGATGAAATTATTTATAGATATGAATCAGATCAAGAAGTTTATGTTGATGATGAACAACCAGAAAGTAGTGGAACTAGAGAACAACAACTAGGACATTAATAGATCAATATAAAATATATCTTGAGGACTTTGTAATACTATATATATATATATATAAAATAATAATAATAATTGATAAAAGTTAATAATGTATATAAATGATATATATATGCTAATTATGTATTATACGTTAAAGAAGAATTAATGACTCAAGGACAATATCCCTTTTCTATTACTTACCAGGTTTTTGTGTGGGTTTAGAGGGTTTTCACTACAAACATTGTCTAATAAAGTTTCAATCTCTAATTGAATAGACATATTACTAAGAAAATAGAAGTGAAGATAATCAAAATTTGAAGTTAGAAGCTGTAATTTTTGATAATAGGTAGTGCGATAAATAGGAATTTTAAGAATAATTGATTTTTGATTTATATTTTGAATTCTTGCGGTTTTTAATGTAATGTAATGCACTTTGCTAACGAAAACATGTGTTAGAGTTAACGGATCTCAAATCTATTTATACATCTACCACACTTCTGCTGTGGATCATGCCCATACGCACCCACTCGGGAGTTAGACCCGTCAGAATCCTAGTTGTTCTGGGGACTCAAACCACAGATGTGTTTGATGTATAGCTAGCTTTGATACCACTTTTGCTCTTATTATTTGTTGATTTTGTTGTTCCATTTGTTTTTCTATTTGTTTTTCTAAATGCATTAATTGTTGTTGTATTTCGTGTAAATAATCTTTATTTTGTTTATTTTCGGTTATTAATTGACTTACTATGTGTAATATAGTAGTTTGTATTTTTGTGAATTCGGTAATTTGTAATGTTAATTCTTTGTAATTATCTTTTAATGCTTGAATATGTTGAGTAACACTCATAATGTATGTTTTAGATAAGTAGTTAAATCAATGATTTGTTTTTTGATATCATCTAGTTTTATTGAATTTTCATTAGGTAAAATAGGATCAATAATTTTAACATTAGACTTTAATGTTTGTTCAGGTTCTAGAAGTCTGATGGGTTTGGTTAATCGTACAGATTGTGAGTTAGATAATGGACAGATGTAAGAAGAAGAAGGTGATTCGGAAAAAGAATGTCTTCTTTCTATGCATGCTGGTATAATTGGATATTGAATTGCTAGTAAAGTTCGTAATTTGGTTTTAAAATTTATTCCTACTTCAGCAACATCAGAAAAAATTTATCAATATAAATTTTATCTATATTTTTAAATTCTATACTATGATGAGAATTTGTTAAAGCATAACTAATTTAGTAAGTAATAGAAAAGGGATATTGTCCTTGAGTCATTAATTTTTCTTTATAAAACTTATACGCTATAGTAATGGTGTCATCTAGATTAGGTGACTTTAGAGGGATTCCTAATTTTAATCATGTATTAAATTTTACTTTTCCATATGCTAAATTTCCATTCATTATACCAATGATTTGATCATTTAAATTTGTCATTCTTTCATCTACTATTGCAATTCTTATAGGTGAATCTATTCCTTCCTGAAATGTTGATTTTAAAAGAATTTGGATGGTTGATAAATGAATATAACCGATTTTGGATCTTTTTTCTTTTGGAATATTTTGTAATTGTTTTGCAATTTGTTGTTGATCAATTAAACTAATTAGAATATGTCCATTACATTGATTCATTCTAATGGGTGTTTCATGTATGAGTTTACCAAAGTAAATAATATTTTTTTCGATTAAGAATGTTTTGAAATAAAGAGTGTTGAATATCTTGTCCAAATTTTAAATTTAATTGTGTTTTAGCAATTTGTTTTTGTTTATCATTCGATAATAAAGTATTAATATGAAAAGTACCTAAAGATTCTGTTAATTATAAATTGTCTACATCTAATATAGTTGAATCTTTTTGTTTATTTGAAGAAGATTCAGTCATTATGTTTTATTTGATGATTAGCTAGTGTTCAATTTAAGAAAATTAATTCTTGGTCATAAAACTTATATTGTGTTTGAGATAATTCTAAGTTTTCTTTGATTGGTTGTAAAGCTCTATTATTAGATATAACAAATGCTAAATAATTGTAACAATTTTCATGATATTTAAATTCATCATAATATTGATTTCTAAGTGATTCTATATATTGTATATGATTTAATAATTGGTTACAAATAGGACAGGTAGTCTATACTATATTTTTGATAGTTTTGGCTAAACCAAGCCAAAAAGCTATCTTCAAATAATAAACATCGTATATATAAATACTGTTGTAGTCTTTGATTGAGACCTAAATGATATACTAGATATAAGAAACTAAACAGATCATTATCTAATACAAAATAACAGATTTCAATAAATTTAAATAAAACTTGTGCAAATAGTAATGAGAAGAATATACAGGTAAGTAAATAAAAGAAATGCATAGTATGATTAATTTAGAAATGTCCCTGATATCTTGTTTTCGATTTTGTCTATTATTGTCTCTAACATGTTTCATGAATTGAAGGTTCTGAGATAAGATAAATATGCGTTGATAATTATTAGTTTGTTTAGCTTTGGCTAACTTTGCGTCATATTTGTTAATCCAAAAAGTATGATTTTCTTCAAGTTCATAACTAGATTTGATTTGAGATTTAAGCATATTTTTTAGCTCAAAATAAGTAGCCATAATAACAAAACTTTTATTGAACGATTGAAATAGGAAATAGTACAAGAGATAAACATTTAGTCTATCAGATGCTTAATGCTTTTGATATACATTTTTCTGAGTTCCTTAGTAAGCTTTTTGAATCTAGTAGCATATTGAATCATTTGAGAGTAATGCTTGGTTAGGACATATTGTCTGGAAGTATGAGCTTGCTTGTTGTATGCATGGTATCTGGTGAGACGTTGATCTAATGCTTCTTCTTTATCATAAAGTTCATTGATTGAATTCTTTAATGCTAGTTTTTGTTCAAAATAACCCATGTCTGAATCAAAAGAAAGAAAATATTAGTCTATTAATTTATTAATTTCTTGACGAAGTTCTTTTCTTCTTAAATAATTTGCCTGTTTAAGATCTTGGAAATAGAAAATAATTTGAGTTTGGTGCCAAATATCATCTTAAGTAATAGAAGTAAATGGTGTTTGTTGGATATAAAACTGATTTTGTTGAATAATATGATCAAAATGAATGTCTCGATGATATGTAATCTCAATTAATTCTTTTAAATACTGCTTTTGTTCAAAATAGGTTCGCATGATAGAACTAAAATGATAGAACTAGGAAGTAAAAATATAGTGATGAAACAAAAAATTCAATTGATACATACCTTTTTCTTCAGAATTGCTTAAATGCCAATCGTCAGGCTGGAAGCTTAAGAAGAGTAAGGTAAGAACCAAAAAAAATTAGTTTATTTCATAAGGGTAGAAGCTCTGGAACTTACATTATATAGACCTAAAAAGAAGAAACGACCAAAAACATGTGGCCGACAAAGTAAAAAGAAAAAGTAGATAAGACTAAAAGAAAAAGTAAAAGATTCCTGACTTCTGACTAAAAATGAATATAGTACAATAAATTTACATACTTTTGTAAATAGTGAGGGGTCTACATGAGATTGATTGCTTGATGCTTACTCTTCAATTATTGCTTCTATGGAACTAGTGTTGTCTTTTTCGCCAGATACTTTATTAGTTGAAGTGGCTGAAGGACAATATTTGCATTTGTACTGAGAAAAGTGCTATAATTGTTTGCAAAGTGCATATTTCCAAGTGGTGGTTAGATCATTGAAGATTCCTTCTATGGTGATAAAAGGACTGATAAATTGTTTAATGAGTTGAAGTGCATCAGTAGTTATTGCTGTCTTGTAGGTTGAAATTATAATTTGATTGATGCCCTTATAATTCACCTTGATTGTAGATTCTGCAGTAATTCGAGTACCTTGCATAAAAACTCCTTCTAAGCAGTGGAGATTAAATTGATTAATCAAGTCCCATTCGAACGGATGGTTAGGAGGTTCATCAATGCCAGGATAAAGTCCATTGCTGATTCCGATTTGAATAAAAGCAATTTGAGATACTTTTATTTCAACATCCTGTAAATTTCCTTTTGTAAAAATAGGATAGCTGGTCCATATTTTAATAAATATTTCTCGGTCTTTAGCAAAACGATCCTTGTAATTCTTTATGGCCTGAATGAATCCAGTTGGAAATTCTGATAGGATAATAGCCTTGGGTCCATATTTGCCACAATTTTGAGGATAGTATTGATAAATTTTCTAGGCTTCAATCCATGTATTTAGTGCTTGGAAATAGTCGTAAAACACTTCTGATGTTAGTTCACGAGCTTCGATCTGCAAGGCTTTGGTTGGTATAGCATTGATTCGATACATATTGATGGGTTTTCCTAATGGTACCATTTTGTTGGTAGCAGGAACTGGTGCTTCCAATACTTATTTATATTGTGGTCTCAATCCTGAATTTTTAGATTCGGAGAATGCTTTTTCAGCATCAGCTTTAGATGTAAAACTCTTGTGTAAAATACCTGATCGATCGGTAATATGTATAGCAGCCTTGTGCCATTCATCATATAAACCTTCCATTGGTCCATTGTAAATCACATAGGTTTTTCCTTCAGAAGCATCCTGCTGTTGCTGAGATTTTACTGGACTGCTTTATTGTATAGATGCTGTGTTTTTGGTAATTTGGGAAGGAGTAATTAACGTAATGGTTTCTGTAGAAGTTGTGGGTTTAGGAATAGTGGTATTTGGAGGAATGGTCGTAATTGTCTGTTGATCTTTGGTATTTTGTTTTAAAAGTGATATCAGAGCTTATAGGTGACTCCCAAGTCTTGTGTTCGAATCGTAGTAAAAACCATCGTGGGTTCCAACAGTACTGGGGTAGTATGGGCTAGCTCAAAAGCATGGGTTGTTGTGGAAACATGGTGGGCTTATAAGATTTGGTTCTGTCCTACCTTCAACTCAAGTTTTGAGTAGCAAAAGTGGTATCAGAGCCTATCACCTTAGAAAAACCATGGACAATTTAAATTTAGATACAATAGATATTGTAGAAAATACAGACTCTTTAGAAACTATTGAAAGAAATATACCTTCTCAATTAGCAGAAATTACTCAATTAGTACAAAAACTTACTTTACAAACAGATATCGAAAATATTCATCAAATTATTGATAAAGATGAAATTATAAATGGATATGAATCTGATCAAGAAGTATATGTCGAAGATGACAAACCTGAAAGTAGTAGGGTTAAACAAGAACATGAAAAATTAAGTGGTACTAAAAGAAAAAAAGGAACAACTGACTTCTTATCAATGGCAAACTAAAGATTTATCCAACGGAATATACTCCAAAACATATTTCTCTAAGACCTGACGGAATATTAAATCTTGATTGTGTCCTACAACCAGAAAAATTAATCTATGAATGGGTAAATAAAATACAATTATTACTTCAAATTGAAAAACCTTTTACTGAGACAAAAAAATAAAGATTTATTATAGAATTTCATTACCTATCAAACCTCTGGAATAGTCCAAAATTTTTTCATAGATAACGAAAATGATCTTAAAAATACTCAAGTATATTATAATGCAACTACTAATATGCAAACATTTTATGTTATTTTAGGTGAAATTTATAAAGAATTTATCGGAAAAGATATTTTTTCATTTAAACAGGAAGTTATAAATAAAGATAGACAAAAAGCTTTATGGCATTTAAATAATATGAGTTTAGGTGATAAATGTTATTTAGATGAATGTATGTGTGAATTTAAAAAATATTATTATAAATTAAATAGATCTGAACAAGAAACCTATATTCAGGTTTTTATTCAAAAATTACCTCACCATATAAATCAAAAAGTAGAAACACAATTTCAGGAAAACAAAAACAAACACACAGTAGCTAATAATTTAGGAGGAGTTATACTCACCACTTATGACATTTTAACAGAACAATGTTTTAAAAAAAATTAAAGAAAACATTAAAACATAAAAGTTTCTAATTATGTTGCTCTAAATATGCAGAAGTACTGCAACAATATGGATGTGAATCTAAAATTTCCTCGAAAAAATATAAACAAAAACCGTTTTCTAAACCATATAAAACATATCGGTGGAAAAGATATCCTCATCATTATTATAAAAGAAAACCATTTAGGCCTTATAAAAAACACTTTCGTAAATATAACTATAGACAGTTTAAACCAAAACAAAAACACTGCCCTCAAAAGAAAAAATCATGTCGATGTTGGTTATGTAAAGAGGAAGGACATTATGCAAATACTTGCACAAAATGAAAAAATAAAAATAATGATCAATATAAAGAAAAGTTAAACATACTACAATAAGCAATTTAGAAAGAATTAGAACCCATCGAATCTAACTATAATACAGACTCTACAATTTCTTCTATTTATTACTATGAATCACAAACAGAATCCAAATACAACTTTTATTCAAGTGATAATTCAGAATAAAAGAATCAATGCATATATAGATACTAGAGTTACAATTTGTATTGCATCAAAACAATTATTAACTAATTGAAAAAAACTAGATAAACCATTACAAATACATATAGCAGATGGAAGTTTTAAATTCATCTAGTACGTAAGTTATTATAATAATATTATCATTGAAAATTTTACATTTTCTGTACCTTCAATTTATCAACAAGAATCAGGATTACCATTAATTTTAGGAAATAATTTCTTAAAATTATACAATCCTTTTTGTAAATATTTACATTACATTGCATTAAAAACCCCAAGAATTCAAAATATAAATCCAAAATCGATTATTCTTAAAATTCCTATTTATCAAACTACCTATTATCAAAAATTACAATTTCTAACTTAAAAATTTGATTATCTTCACTTCTATCTTCTCAATAATATGTCTATTCAATTAGAGATTAAAACTTTATTAGACAATGTTTGTAGTGAAAATCCTGTACACCCATACAAAAATCATAATCAACAATTAATTGAAATCAAACTTAAAGACCCTGCATAAGAAATTAACATTCGAAACAATAATCCCTATGCTCAACAAGATGTACAAGAATTTATAACTGAATGTTCAGATTTATTAACTAAACAATTAATTTCCCTAAGTACTAGTAAGCATTCCGCACCTGCCTTTTATGTAAATAATTCAGCAGAACAAAATAGAGACAACAGTTGAATGGTTATTAATTATAAAAAACTAAATGAAGCCACTATAGGAGATGCATATAAACTACTACAAAAAGATTATATTATTAATAAATTAAAAGGACATACATGGTTTAGAACTCTAGATTCAAAATCTGGATATTGGCAATTAAGATTACTTGAAAATACCAAACCATTAACTACTTTTACATTTCCTCCACAAAAACATTATCAATGGAATGTCTTACCTTTTGGTTTAAAATAAGCACCAAGTATTTATCAAAGCTTTATGGATAATAATTTAGAAGGATTAGAAGACTTTACTTTTGTCTATATTGATGATATTATTATCTATTCTAATCAAGATAAAATGGATCATTTAAAGAAAGTAAAAATCATTCTTCAACGTTGTAAAGAGAAAGGATGAATTCTTAGCAAAAAGAAAGCTAAAATAGCACAACAAAATATTGAATATTTAGGAATTGAATTCCAAAAATGGATATTTAAAATTACAACCAAATATTTTAAATAAAATACAAGACTTTCCTAATCAATTAACAAATAGAACTCAAGTACAACAATTTTTAGGTATTTTAAATTATATATCTGATCAAGGTTTTTTTAAGGATTTAGCTAAAGAAAGAAAAATATTACAATTAAAATGTAGTACTAAGGCTCAATGGAATTGGACTCATATTAATACTCAAGCCGTTCTAAAATTGAAGGCTTTGTGTAAGAATATACTTGTTTTATATAATTATCTTCCCAAGGATACATTACTAGTACAGATTGATGCTCGTATGGATACATGGGCTGGCTGACTTCTGGCACAACCACCCAATCAAAAGAAATATTTATTGTACAAATATATAAATGGGAGATTCAATCCATAGAATATAAATATCTAATTCATGAAAAGGAAACACTAGCCTGTCTCAAAACTTTGAGAAAATGACGAATTGATCTACTACCGGTTGAATTTATAATTCAAACGGATTCTAAGTTTTTATGTGGATTTATACATTATAATATAAAAACCAATTATAACCAAGGATGTCTTATCAGATGGCAACTTGAGCTCAACCAATATCAATTTCAGGTACAATATATAAACTCTAATGACAATTTTCTTGCAAATATTTTAACCAGAGAATGGAAGTAGCCATCTTAAGTTTGGAAGAGGCACTATCATAAAAGGAAACAGAATTGGTAAATTTACGACAAAAAATTGGAATCATAAAAAAAGAAATCAATCAGCTTTGAAGTACCATCCAACTTTTAAAACAAAATACTAAAGATCAACAGACAGCTACGACCATTCCTCTAAATACCACTATTTCTAAACCCACAACTTCTACAGAAACCATTCCATTAATTACTCCTTCCCAAATTACCAAAAACATAGCATCTATACAATCAAGCAGTCCAACAAAATCTCAGCAACAGCAGGATGCTTCTGAAGGAAAAACCTGTGTGATTTACAATGGATCAATGGTAGGTTTATATGATGAATGGCACAAGGCTGCTATACATATTACCGGTCGATCAGGTATTTTACACAAGAGTTTTACATCTAAAGTTGACGCTGAAAAAGCATTCTCCAAATTTAAAAATTCAGGATTGAGACCACAATATAAATAAGTATTGTAAGCACCTATTCTTGCTACCAACAAAATGGTACCATTAGGAAAACCCATCAATATGTATCGAATCAATGCTATACCAACAAAGCCTTATAGATCGAAGCTCGTAAACTAACATCATAAGTGTTTTACGACTATTTCCAATCACTAAATACGTGGACTGAAGCCTAGAAGATTTATCAATACTATCCTCAAAATCGTGGCAAATATGGACCTAAGGCTATGATCCTATCAGAATTTCCAACTGGATTCATTTAGGCCATAAAGAATTACAAGGATCATTTTGCTAAAGACCAAGAAATATTTATTAAAATATGGACCAGCTATCCTATTTTTACAGAAGGAGATTTACAGGATGCTGAAATAAAAGTATCTCAAATTGCTTTTATTCAAATTGGAATTAGCAATGGACTCTATCCTGGCATTGATGAATCTCCTAACCATCCGTTCGAATGGGACTTGATTAATCAATTTAATCTCCACTGCTTAGAAGGATTTTTTATGCAAGGTATTCGAATTACTGCAAAATCTACTATCAAGGTGAATTATAAGGGCATCAATCAAATTATAATTTCAAATTACAAGACAGCAATAACTACTGATGCACTTCAATTCATTAAACAATTTATTAGCCCTTTTATCACCATAGAAGGAATCTTCAATGATCTAACCATCACTTGGAAATACGCACTTTGCAAACAATTACAGCACTATTCTCAGCACAAATGCAAATATTGTCCTTCAGCCACTTCAACTAATAAAGTATCTGGCGAACAAGACGACACCGGTTCCATAGAAGCAATAATTGAAGAGTAAGCATCAAGCAATCAGTCTCATGTAGACCCCTCACTATTTACAAAAGTATGTAAATTATTGTACTATATTTGTTTTTAGTTAGTAGTCAGGAATCTTTTACTTTTTGTTTTAGTCTTATCTACCTTTTCTTTTTACTTTGTCGGCCACATGTTTTTGGTCGTTCCTTCTTTTTAGGTCTATATAATGTAAGTTCTAGAGCTTCTACTCTTATGATATGATAGTTTAACTTTTATATATTATATATATATATATATAATAGAGATATCGATCAGTTGAAAACTACCATTCAAGTTTTGAAGCAAAAACTTAAAATAAAACCAAGCACTCCAAATAAAAGCCAATCTACACCTACTCCAAACACTCTTATATCCACTCCTATACCTATCACTCCTCAACAAATAACCCAAGCACAAACAGTCTCAAATATACCTCAAAAGTAAGCCGACAAAGCATAATAAAAAACCTATATTATTTACAATGGTCCCATGGCTAGAATTTACGATGCTTGGCACAAAGTCGCTAAACACATAATTAGACATGCAGGCATAGTACACAAAAGTTTTCCAACCAAAGCAGAAGCAGAAAAATCTTTAGCTGAATATAAGCATCAACATCCAACTTTCCGACCACAATATACTCAGGTATTGAAATCACCACCTCCATCTCCATCTAATTGAAAAATGCACGTTTTGGGAAAACCAACAAATTTAGACAGAATCAATGCAATGCCATCCAAGATTGTTCAGACTGAAGCAAAAAGATTGACATCAGAGATGTTCTTTGAATGTTTCCAAAATATTAATGCATGGACTGAAGACCATAAAATCTTTCATTATTACCCACAAAACAGAGGTAGATTTGAACCTAAGGCAATAGTTTTACCAGAAGCCGACCTATTGACTACATATTTACTCTTTCAAAGTGGATTAATTGATACATTATATGTAATCAACACTCAGATTCTTTCTGAGTTCCCTCTCGGATTTACTCAAGTAGTCAAGAATTACAAAGACAAATTTGCCAAGAATCGAGAGATATATATCAAGGTATGGAGTAGCTATCCTATATTTAAAGCACAAGATATCGTCAAAGATGCAGATATTGTTCTATCCCGAACAACATTTATCACAATTGAAATCAGCAATGGAACATATCCTCTCATTGATACACCCCCTAATCATCCAACTGATTGGGAATTGATTAATCAATTTAATCTTAACTGCCTGGAAGGAGTTTATATGCAAGCACTATGAATTGATGCAGACTCTATGATATGGATCAATTACAAGGGATTTAATCTATTGATGATCTCATCATATAAACAACCCATATAGCCTGATACAATACAATTGGTCAAAAAATTTATGAGCCCTTTCAAACATCTTGATGGCAGTTTTGTAGAACTTAATCCTATATGGAAGCAAGCTATCTGTAAACAAGTGCAAGGCTATAAAGATCACCAATGCAACTATTGTACCTCTACATCACCGGTCACAGTGCACGAATCTGATTCAATTGAAGCAACAATCGAGGAATAAAGGAAGGAATCTACTTTTAGTCAGAATTGATATAATGTAGACCATTGACGGTCAAGAAAATAGAAGAATCTGCTTTCAATTTGTCATCTCTGTAAATTATTAGGTTACTTTTCCTGTTTACTTTAGCTTTTCTTTAAAGTTGTCGGCCAGTATGTCGGCCAATAAGTTTATTATTTTCTTTGTCATTTTTACCCTAGGATGTCTATATGATGTAACCTCTTCAGCCTTTCAAGGCACGGCTAAATAAACTTCTCTTTCTCTCATATTCTCTTTCTCTCCCAATTGCTGTTAGCCTAAGGAGTGGCGTCAAAGCTTCAAGGGAAACAAAAACAGGTATGAAGTTAAGACTAGTAAGTCGTCATCATTATAAATTTGTTTAGCTCATGAATGAATATCTTTATATTTCATATTTTCAATACAAATAACTTTTAAAACAATTAAAGATAAATATTATAATCAGAAAACTGAAGAACAACACACCCGAACGATTTTATTTCATTTATTATTTTCAGTGTTTAAAAAGAATACAATAAGAAACAAAGACAAGAAATTCGTAACAAACTTAATTGATAGACTAATCTCTTTCTTTATTTTTCAGATATGGATTCCAGTCACTTCAAAAGAAAAAGTTATTTGAAAAATGCAATCCAAGAAACATATGCAAGAGAAGAAGAGTTAGATAAATTACTCAGTATGTATCATGCACAAAATAAAAGAGCTCATAACAGTATGGATGCAAGAAGATACAGACAAATGTATGAAACTGCTACTTTGATTCACATGACCAAAACTTTGAAACAAGTCACTAGAGATTCTAGAATGTTTTATACACAACTTATTACAAAACTTATAGATTAAACTTTGAATGTACTCTTTTCTTTCCTATCAATAAAAGCCTTCCAATTATTATGCACTATTTTGTTCTCAAGAATCTTTTAAAATATCAAATTACAAATAATAGAAAAACTGCAAAAAATCATAAATATTGGATTAACAAACTTCAGCTAAAATTAGAAAAAGCCAAAACACTTAATGATTAAACAAGAATATTTCAAATTCATCAAAATCTACTAATAATAAAACATGTTCAATATAATAATAGAAAACATTTACAACATTTGAAGGAAATTTCCAAACTAATTTGTTAAATGGAAGATCAATATATTAGAAAAATTTGTGAAGGAATTTACATTACTGAATTAGACGGACCTAGAAATAAAATAAAAGAACTAAAAGAAAGTTTAGATAGTTATATTAATATGATAAATGAAGATATAACATATGATCCAAACAACATAGAAAATTTAAAAAAATGTGAACGTAAAATTGAACTTATTATCCATATCATATAAAATTAAATCAATTTATAAAAAGAGATAATAAAATAAATCTTAATAGATAAATGTCATGATTCCATTATCAGCTTTCATTAAATTTATTCTTCTCTGTATTCAAGTTATATTTCTTTTTATTCATCTCTTTAAAATTTTCATTTATTTATTAACCTTTTATTTAATTACTTGTACAATTGCATTACCTTCTTTCGAATTAGATAATTATTTTTCTCATGTGATAGATATGGATTTACATCTCTTATGTTTCAATATCTTTTAGATAAATTATTTGATCCTGATATAGATTATCATAATTTAGAATAATAATAGATATGTCTTCCCATTATTATCATTGTTCTATCTGTCGACAATCTAATTGTTGTATTTGTCAACAATTAGAAAAACAGATAGAGGATTTAGAATATATGAAGCATCAACATTTTATAAAACTTCAATATTGGGAAAATAAATATAATTATCTTCAAGGAATAATAACCTATCTTAAACCTTTATAACCAATACAAGAAGAATTAGATTCAGAAAGACAGTTTCATCAATTTTATACAAAACAATTAAACCATCATGAAAAACTCCTTTTCGATCATAAAATACTTAGCCCTTGGCATAACAAACTAGAAATCAAAATATTTTAGATGTAGACAATCTAGAAATACATGAAGCATCAGGAACATTTCATCTTGACACACTTTTATCTAATAAAAAAATAAAACAAATAACTAAAACACGTTTAAATTTAAAAGATGGACAAGATATTCATCAAACCTCAATATTAAATAAACTCATCAATCGTTAAAATATTATTTATTTTGAAAAAATTATTCATGAGACTCCTATTCGGATAAATCAATGTAATGGACATATTCGTATTAATCTTATTAATCAAGAGCAAATTTCTAAACATTTACACAAAATTCCTACAGATAAACGAATTAAAATATGATACATACACCTCTCAACTATTCAGATATTATTAAAATCCACTTTTCAAGAAGGAATTGATTCACCGATAAGAATGGCTATTTTAGATGAAAGAATGACAAATTTAAATAATCAAATTATTGGAATAATGAATGGAAATTTAGCTTATGGTAAAATAAAATTCAATTCTCGTTTAAAAATAGGATTACCTTTAAAATCAAAAGATTTAGAGGATGCTATAACAATTGCATATAAATTTTACAACAAGAATTTAATGACTAGAGGTCAATATCCTTTTTCTATTACTTATCAAATTAGTTATGCTCTCACTAATTCTCATCATAGTGTTGAATTCAAAAACACGGAAAAAATATATATTGATAAACTCTTTAATGATGTTGCAAAAGTAGGAACAAATTTTATAACAAAGTTAAGAACTTTCCCTACCATTCAGTATCCCATTAATAACAGACATTCTTTTTCAGATACTTCACCCTGTTTATTCAATTCTCCTTCTTCATTCCGATCTCAATCTTTAAAAATAGAAAAACCTCTTTGATTAATTAAATATGAAGAATCTAATATACCTATTAAAAATCCAACCGTCGTACATTCTTCTCTAGAAACTTCAAATAAAATAGATGCTCTTCAAAATCAAATTGTTGATTTAACCACCTATTTTAAAAAAACATTATGAGTATTAGTCAGGAACTACACGGCATAAAAGAACAATATATACAATTAGAATGTCAAATCATAGAATTATTACAAAAACAAACCACTCTATTACAATTAGTCACAGAGTTAATAAATGAAAATAAAATGCAAAAACAAGAAATAAAAAGTCTAGAAACATCCCTCAAGTTGGTATCAATATGAAATTAATGGGATACTGAATGGTAGGTAAAGTTCTTAACTTTGTTCTAAAATTTGTTCCTACTTTTACAACATCATTAAAGAGTTTATCAATATATATTTTTTTGTGTTTTTGAATTCAACACTATGATGAGAATTAGTGAGAGCATAACTAATTCGATAAGTAATAGAAAAAGGATATTGACCTGTAGTCATTAAATTTTTGTTGTAAAATTTATATGCAATTGTTATAGCATCCTCTAAATCTTTTGATTTTAAAGGTAATCCTATTTTTAAACGAGCATTGAATTTTATTTTACCATAAGCTAAATTTCCGTTCATTATTCCAATAATTTGATTATTTAAATTTGTCATTCTTTTATCTAAAATAGCCATTCTTATTGGTGAATCAATTCCTTCTTGAAAAGTGGATTTTAATAATATCTGAATAGTTGAGAGATGTATGTATCCTATTTTAATTTGTTTATTTGTAGGATTTTTTTGTAAATGTTTAGAAATATGCTCTTGATTAATAAGATTAATACGAATATGTCCATTACATTGATCTATTCGAATAGGAGTTTTATGAATAATTTTTCCAAAATAAATAATATTTTGACGATTGATGAGTTTATTTAATATTGAAGTTTTATGAATATCTTGTCCGTCTTTTAAATTTAATTGTGCTTTAGCTATTTGTTTTATTTTATCATTAGATAAAAGTGTGTTAAGATGAAATGTTCCTGATGCTTCATGTAGTTCTAGATTGTCTACATCTAAAATATTTCGATTTCTAGTTTGTTCAGTCATTTTTATGCCAAGGGCTAAGTATTTTATGATCGAAAAGGAGTTTTTCATGATGGTTTAATTGTTTTGTATAAAATTGACGAAACTGTCTTTCTGAATCTAATTCTTCTTGTATTGGTTGTAAAGGTTTAAGATTGGTTATTATTCCTCGAAGATAATTATATTTATTTTCCCAATATTGAAGTTTTATAAAATGTTGATGCTTCATATATTCTAAATCCTCTATCTGTTTTTCTAATTGTTGACAAATACAACAATTAGATTATCGACAGATAGAACAATGATAATAATGGGAAGACATATCTATTATTATTCTAAATTATGATAATATATATCAGGATCAAATAATTTATCTAAAAGATATTGAAACATAAGAAAGGTAAATCCATATCTATCACATGAGAAAATAGATATTTAATTCGAAAGAAGGTAATGCAATTGTACAAGTAATTAAATAAAAGGTTAATAAATAAATGAAAAATTTAAAGAGATGAATAAAAAGATATATAACTTGAATGCAGAGAGGAATAAATTTAATGAAAGCTGATAATGGAATCATGACATTTATCTATTAAGATTTATTTTATTATCTCTTTTTATAAATTGATTTAATTTTTCTATGATATGGATAATAAGTTCAATTTTATGTTCACATTCTTTTAAATTTTCTATGTTGTTTGGATCATATGTTATATCTTTAATATAACTATCTAAATTTTCCTTTAGTTCTTTTATTTTATTTCTAGGTCTGTCTAATTCAGTAATGTAAATTCCTTCGCAAATTTTTCTATTGTATTGATCTTCCATTTAACAAATTAGTTTGGAAATTTCCTTCAAATCGTGTTGTAAATGTTTTCTATTATTATACTGAACATGTTTTATTATTAGTAGATTTTGATGAATTTGAAATATTCTTATTTGATCATTAAGTGTTTTGGCTTTTTCTAATTTTAGCTGAAGTTTGTTAATCCAGTATTTATGATTTTTTGCAGTTTTTCTATTATTTGTAATTTGATTTTTTAAAAGATTCTTGAGATCAAAATAGTGCATAATAATTGGAAGGCTTTTATTGATAGGAAAGAAAAGAGTACATTCAAAGTTTAATCTACAAGTTTTGTAATAAGTTTAGTATAAAACTTTCTAGAATCTCTAATGACTTGTTTCAAAGTTTTGGTCATGAGAATCAAGGTAGCAGTTTCATACATTTGTCTGTATCTTCTTGCATCCATACTATTATGAGCTCTTTTATTTTGTGCATGATACATAATGAGTAATTTATCTAACTCTTCTTCTCTATCATATGTTTCTTAGATTGCATTTTTCAAATAACTTTTTTGTTTGAAGTAACTGGAATCCATATCTGAAAAATAAAAAAAGAGATTAGTCCATCAATTAAGTTTGTTACGAATTTCTTGTCTTTGTTTCTTATTGTATTCTTTTTAAACACTGAAAAAAATAAATGAAATAAAATCGTTCGGGTGTGTTGTTCTTCAGTTTTCTGATTATAATATTTATCTTTAATTGTTTTAAAAGTTGTTTGTATTGAAAATATGAAATATAAAGATATTCGTTCATGAGCTAAACAAATTTATAATGATGACGACTTACTAGTCTTAACTTCATACTTGTTTTCGTTTCCCTTGAAGCTTTGACACCACTCCTTAGGCTAACAACAATTAGGAGAGAAAGAGAATATGACAGAAAGAAAAGTTTATTTAGTCGTGCCTTAAAAGGCTGAAGAGGTTACATTATATAGACATCCTAAGGTGAAAACAACAAAGAAAATAATAAACTTATTGGCCGACAGACTGGCCGACAACTTTAAAGAAAGGCTAAAGTAAATAGGAAAAGTAACCTAATAATTTACAGAGATGACAAAAGCAGATTCTTCTGTTTTCTTGACCGTCAATGGTCTACATTATATCAATTCTGACTAAAAGTAGATTCCTTCCTTTATTCCTCGATTATTGCTTCAATTGAATCAGGTTCGTGCTTTGTGACTTGTGATGTAGAGGGACAATAGTTGCATTGGTGATCTTTATAGCCTTGCATTTTTTTACAGATAGCCTGCTTCCATGTAGGATTAAGTTCTGCAAAACTGCCATCAAGATGGTTGAAATGGCTCATAAATTGTTTGACCAATTGTATTGTATCAGTCTATATGGGCTATTTATATGATGAGATCATCAACAGATTAAATCCCTTGTAATTGATCCGTATCATAGAGTCTGCATCAATTCATAGTGTTTACATATAAACTCCTTCCAGGCAATTGAGATTAAATTGATTAATCAATTCCTAATCAGTTGGATGATTAGGGGGTGTATCAATGAGAGGATATGTTCCATTGCTGATTCCAATTGTGATAAATGCTATTCGGGATAGAACAATATCTGCATCTTTGACGGTATCTTGTGCTTTAAATATAGGATAGCTACTCCATACTTTGATATATATCTCTCGATTCTTGGCAAATCTGTCTTTGTAATTCTTGATTGGTTGAGTAAATCCGAGATGGAACTCAGAAAGAATCTAAGTGTTGATTACATATAATGTATCGATTAATCCACTTTGAAAGAGTAAATATGTAGTCAATGGGTCGATTTCTAGTAAAACTATTACCTTAGGTCCAAATCTGCCTCTGTTTTGTGGGTAATAATGAAAGATTTTGTGGTCTTCAGTCCATGCATTAATATTTTGGAAACATTCAAAGAACATCTTTGATTTCAATCTTTTTGCTTCAGTCTGAACGATCTTGGATGGTATTGCATTGATTCTGTCTAAATTTGTTGGTTTTCCCAAAACATGCATTTTTCAATTGGATGGGGATGGAGGTGGTGATTTCAATACTTGAGTATATTGTGGTCGGAAAGTTGGATGTTGTTGCTTATATTCAGCTAAAGATTTTTCTGCTTCTACTGTAGTTGCAAAACTTTTGTGTACTATGCCTGCAGGTCCAATTATGTGTGTAGCGACTTTGTGCCAAGCATCGTAAATTCTAGCCATGGAACCATTGTAAATAAAATAGGTTTTTGATTCTGCTTAGTCGGCTTGCTTTTGAGGTATATTTGAGACTGTTTGTGCTTGGGTTATTTGTTGAGGAGTGATAGGTATAGGAGTGGACATAGGAGTGTTTGGGGTAGGTGTAGATTGGCTTGTATTTGGACTGCTTGGGTCTATTTTGAGGTTTTGCTTCAAAACTTTAATGGTAATTTTCAACTGATTGATATCTCTAGTGATAGTTCCAATTAGCTGCTGCTGGGTAATTAGTTCAAGTTCTTTTTGGGCTAGTGCATCTTCCAAATTGGTTATAGCTGCTTCCATTCCCTAGTTAATGTGTCTGCAAGAAAATTATCAGAGGATTTTATATAATGTATGTCAAATTGATATTGATTAAACTCGAGCTGCCACCGAATCAGTCTTCCTTGATTATAATTGGCTCGAATATTATATCTGAGAAATCCACATAGATATTTTGAGTCTGTTTAAACAGTAAATGTAACAGGTAACAGATCTATACGCCATTTTCTCAATGTTTTGAGACAAGCTAGCGTTTCTTTTTCGTGCATAGGATATCTGCATTCTGTGGGATTAACAGTCCCATTTATATATTTGCATAAATGATATTGCTTTTGATTAGGGGGTTTTGCCAAAGTCAACCTACCCATGTATCAATGCTTTTGAATCATAAGTGCATCGTGAGGAAGATAATTATATAAAGAAAGTAATTGCTTGCATAAAGCTTTGAGTTTCCTCATAGCTTTGGTATTTGCATCATTTCAAGTCCATTGCTTTTTTGTACTGCATTTAAGTTGTAAAAACTTTCTTTCTTTTGTTAAATTTCGAAAGAATCCTTGGTCTGAGATATAATTTAAAATATCTAAAAATTGCTGTACTTGAGTTCTGTTTGTTAATTGATCAGGAAAGTTTTGTATTTTTATTAAAATATTGGGTTGTAATTTTAAATATCCATCATGAAATTCAATTCCTAAATATTCTATATTTTGTTGTGCAATTCTAGCTTTTTTCTTGCTTAAAATTAATCCTTTCTCACTACATCTTTGAAGAACTATCTTAACTTTCTTCAAATGATCTAATTTATCCTGATTATAATAAATAATAATATCATCAATGTAAATATAATTTCTTGAATCCTTAGAAATAGTTGAACAAAATATACATAATCAATTAGAAGAAATTACGCAATTAGTACAAAAATTATCCCTTCATCAAATAATCAAATATATCAAATAACAGAAAAAGATGAAATTATACATGCCTATGAGTTAGATGAAGAAATTTATGTGGAAGAAGTAAACCTAGAAAGTAGTAAAACTAAAGGACAAAATATAAAAAGAGAACATGTAAGTGGAGATAAATGAAAAAAGGCTAATCAAGATCAAGATTCATATACATGGCATTGGGCATCTGATGATTTTTTAAATAGACAAGGCTATTATAAAAGAGGAACTAAAGTAAGAACATATCCCATTGAATATACACCAAAACACATTATGACAGGATTTGACAATACACTTAACATTGATTGCGTTACAAATCTAGAAGAATTAATCTTAGACTGGACAAATAAAATACAACTATTACTACAAATTGAAAAACCTTTTGGAGATGTTATAAATAAGAATTCTCTCTAGAATTTTATTGCGTATAAAACCACTGGAGTAGTACAACGATTTTTATTAGACAATGAAGAATATTTTAAAAATACACCTCATTATAGAGAAGCAACTAATGATAGTATAACATTTCATGCAATAGCAATTGAAATTTTTAAATAATTCATTGGAAAAGACTTAATTTATCATAGACAAACAACTGCAGATACTGAACGAGTAAATGACCTTTGGCATCTTAATAACATGCAAATATGTGATCTCTGTTATTTAGGTCATTATATATATGAATTTAAACGATATTATTATAATTTAACAAGACTTGAACAAAACATATATACACATATCTTTATCCAAAAATTGCCCTATCCTTTCAATCAAAAAGTAGAAGAACAGTTTCAAAAATTAATAAGCGAAGAAAAAATAGCAAACAATTTAGGCGGTGCTATACATACAACACAAGTGTATTTAGCCGAACAATGCCTAGACTCTCAACTAAGAAAAACTTTAAAACATAATAAATTACAATTATGTTGTTCAAAAAATGCATAAGTTCCACAACAATATGGATGTACAAAATATAGCAAATCTAGAATTAGCACAAAATATAAATACAAACCATCATGAAGATATAAGTGGAAAAGATATCCTAAATAATATTATAGACAAAGACCTTTTATACCATATAAAAAACATTTCAGAAGAAGAAAATATCGACAATTTAAACCTAAGAAAAAAGATTGTGCACAATGAAAAAGAACTTGCCATTACTGGTTATGCAAAGAAGAAGGACATTATGCGAATGAATGCTCTAAAAGAAAAAATTCAAAATTTCAAGAACAAGTAAATATATTAAATGCAACCTTAGTAGAAGAATTAGAACCTATAGAATCATACTATAATACAAATTCAACAATCTCTTCAATCTATAAAGATGAATCTTACATAGAAAGTTCAGAATCCTCAAGTAAATCTCAACACAACGTTTATTCAAATGAAAATTTAGAATAACAAAATCAATGCATATATAGATACAGGAGCTACAATATATATTGCCTCTAAGAAATTATTAACTATTTGGAAAAAACTTGTAAGACCTTTACAAATAAGAATAGCAGATGGAAGTTTTAAATCTATATGGTATGTAAGCTATTATAATAATATTACTATAGAAAATTATACCTTTCCAGTACCATCTATATATCAACAAGAATCAGGTTTACCGTTAATTTTAGGAAACAATTTTCTTAAATTATATAATCCTTTTTGTCAATATTTACATTTTATTACACTAAGAACACCTATGATTAAATCTTTAAATAAAAAATCAATCATTCTTAAAATCCCCATCTATCATCCAATCTATTGTCAACAGTTACAACAACTTACATCTCAACTTGATTCACTTCAATTCTATATTCTTAATAATATGACTATTAGATTAGAAATTGAAACACTTTTAGACACTGTTTGTAGTGAAAATCCTTTAGATCCTATAAAAAATCACAATAATCAACTTATAGAAATAAAATTAAAGGATCCAAGACGGGAAATAAACATTCACAATAATATACCCTATTCATAAATTGATGTTCAAGAATTTATAACAGAATGTACCGATTTACTTACAAAAAATTTAATTACCCCTAGTACTAGAAACATTCAGCACTTGCATTTTATGTAAATAATTCAGTCGAACAAAAATGTGGAAAACGTATAATGGTTATAAATTATAAAAAGATGAATGAAGCTACTAT
Source organism: Erythroxylum suave (assembly GCA_027563595.1). Classification (NCBI taxonomy): domain Eukaryota; kingdom Viridiplantae; phylum Streptophyta; class Magnoliopsida; order Malpighiales; family Erythroxylaceae; genus Erythroxylum; species Erythroxylum suave. Next base: position 5,416 of record JAOSBN010120380.1, on the reverse strand, counting down.
AGGAGATGCATATAAATTACCTCAAAAAGATTATATAATCAATAAATTAAAAGGACATACTTGGTTTACTACTCTTGATGCAAAATCAGGTTATTGGCAATTATGACTACATGAAAATATAAAACCACTAACTGCTTTTACTTGTCCACCTTAAAAACATAATCAATGGAATGTTTTACCATTTAGATTAAAGCAAGCACCAAGTATATATCAAAGATTTATAGACTATAATATTGAAGGTCTAGAAGAATTCACTTTTGTTTACATTGATGATATTGTTATTTATTCTAATCAAGATAAATTAGATCATTTAAAGAAAGTTATGATAGTTCTTCAAAGATGTAGTGAGAAAGGATTAATTTTAAGCAAGAAAAAAGCTAGAATTGCACAACAAAATATAGAATATTTAGGAATTGAATTTCATAATGGATATTTAAAATTACAACCCAATATTTTAATAAAAATACAAAACTTTCCTAATCAATCAACAAATAGAACTCAAGTACAACAATTTTTAGGTATTTCAAATTATATCTCAGACCAAGGATTCTTTCGAATTTTAGCAAAAGAAAGAAAGTTTTTACAACTTAAATGGAGTACAAAAAAGCAATGGACTTGGAATGATGCAGATACTAAAGCTATGAGGAAACTCAAAGCTTTATGCAAGCAATTACCTTCTTTATATAATTATCTTCCTCACGATGCACTTATGATTCAAATTGATGCAAGCATTGATACATGGGCAGGTTGCCTTTTGGCAAAACCCCCTAATCAAAAGCAACATCACTTATGCATATGTATACATACATATATATATATATATATATATATATATATATATATATATCATAGACAAATAACTACAGATGTTGATAGAGTTAAGGCACTTTGGCATTTAAATAATATGCAAATTTGTGATCTTTGTTATTTAGAAAACTACATATGTGAATTTAAAAAATACTATTATAATCTAACCAGAGGAGAACAAGAAGTTTATACACATATCTTTTATATAAAAATTACCTTTTCCTTTTAATCAAAAGGTTGAAGAAAGATTTCAAGAAAAAATAGGAGAAGGAAAAATAGCACATAATCTAGGAGGAGTTATAAATACTACACAAGAAATGTTAGCCGAACAATGTTTAAATATTCAACTAAGAAAAATCCTAAAATATAAAGCAATCCAATTATGTTGTTCTAGAAATGTAGAAGTTCCATAACAATATGGTTGCAACAAAAATCTTACAAAATCTAGATTTAAAAATAGATTCAAACCTTTTAAAAAATATAGATGGAAAAGATATCCCACTCATTATTATAAAAATGACCTTTTATACCTTACAAAAGACATTTTCGAAGACGAAAATATAGACAATTTAAACCAAAGAAACAAGATTTTCCTCAATAAAAGAAAAATTGTCGTTGTTGGCTATGTAAAGAAAAAGGTCATTATGCAAATAAATGCCCAAGAAGAAAGCATCCAGAATTTAAGGAAAAAGTTAATATATTAAATTCAGCTTTAATAGAAGAATTAGAACCTATAAAATCCGATTATAATACAGATTCAAGAGTTTCTTCAACATATAAATATGAGTCTTATACAGAAAGTTCAAAATCCTCCTGTGAATCTCAACACAACATTTATTCAAGTGAAAATTCAGAATAAACAAATAAACGCATATATAGACACAGGAGCTACAATATGCATTGCTTCAAGAAAATTATTACTAAATTGGAAAAAATTAATAAAACCACTACAAATTAGAATTGCTGACGGAAGTTTTAAATATATATGGTATGTAAGCTATTATAATAATATAATTATAGAAAACTATACATTCCCAATACCTTCTATATATCAACAAGAATCAGGATTGCCACTAATTTTAGGAAATAATTTCCTAAAATTATATAATCCATTCTGTCAATATCTACATTATATTACATTAAGAACACCAATAATTAATTCTCTAAATTAGAAATCAATTATTCTTAAAATTCCTATTTATCATACAGTTTATTATCAACAACTACAATAACTTACATCACAGCTTAATTCACTCCAGTTTTACCTTATGAATAATATGACTATTTAACTTGAAATAGGAACAATTTTAGAATCAGTCTGTAGTGAAAATCCTCTTCAACACAAGAAATAAATATTCGCAATAATATACCTTATTCCCAAATTGATGTTCAAGAATTTATAACAGAATGTGCAGATTTAATTGCAAAAAAATTAATTACCCTAAGTACTAGTAAACATTCAGCACCTGCATTCTATGTAAACAATTCTGCAAAACAAAAATGAGGAAAAAGAAGAATGGTTATAAATTATAAAAAAATGAATGAAGCAACAATAGGAGATGCTTATAAATTACCTAGAAAAGATTATATAATTAACAAATTAAAAGGACATACTTGGTTTACTACTTTAGATGCAAAATCAGGATATTGGAAGTTAAGATTACATGAAAATACGAAACCATTAACTGCTTTTACATGTCCTCAACAAAAACATAATCAATGGAATGTTTTACCATTTGGATTAAAACAAGCACCAAGTATTTATCAAAGATTTATGGATAATAATCTTGAAGGATTAGAAGAATTTACTTTTGTTTATATTAATGATATTATTATTTATTCTAATCAAGATAAAATAGACCATTTAAAGAAAGTCAAAGTAGTTCTTAAAAGATGTAGTGAAAAAGGATTAATTCTGAGTAAGAAAAAAGCCAAAATTGCACAAAAAATATAGAATATTTAGGAATTGAATTCCATAATGGATATTTAAAATTGCAACCCAATATTTTAGAAAAAATAAGAAACTTTCCTGATCAATTGACAAATAGAACTCAAGTAAAACAATTTTTAGGCATTTTAAATTATATATTAGATCAAGGTTTTCTTAGAAATTTAGCAAAAGAAATAAAATTTTTACAACTCAAATGTAGCACAAAAAAGCAATGGACTTGGGATGATATAGATACCAAAGCAATGAGGAAACTCAAAGCTTTATGCAAACATTTACCTTCTTTATATAATTATCTTCCTCAGGTGCACTTATAGTTTAGAATGACGCAAGTATTGATACATGGGCATGTTACCTTTTGGCAAAACCTCCTCATCAAAAGAAATATCATTTATGCACATAATGCAGATATCCTATGCACGAAAAAGAAGCGTTAGCCTGTCTCAAAACATTGAGAAAATGGAGTATAGATTTATTACCAATTACATTTGTTGTTCAAACAGATTCAAAATATTTATGCAGATTTCTAAGATATAACATTAAAGCCAACTATAACCAAGGAAGATTAGTTTGATGGCAACTCAAACTTAATCAATATCAATTTACATTACAATATATAAAATCTATTGAAAATTTTCTTGTAGATATATTAACCAGAGAATGGAAGCAGCTATAGCAAGTTTAGAAGATGAATTAGCACAAAAAGAGTTTGAATTAATTAACCAACAACAACTAATTGGAGCCATTACCAGAGATATTAACCAATTAAAAACCACCATTTCAGTCCTAAAACAAAACCTCAAAACTGAACCAAGCATTCCAACCACTATCCAAAACACTTCAACTACTAAAACTACTATCCCTATTTCTACACCAATCACTCCTCAACAGATTACCCAGTCACAAATATCCACCATTAAACCATAAAAGCAGGAAGATGAAGCGGAATCCAAAACCTATGTCATTTACAATGGACCAATGGCAAGTATCTATGATACCTGGCACAAAGAAGCCACACATATTATTGGGCATTCACGAATATTACACAAGAGCATTACCATCAAGACAGAAGCAGAAAAATCCTTAGTAGAATACAAACAACAGCATCCATCTCTTTGACCTTAATATACCCAGGTACTAAAAACACCACCGTCATCTCCATCCAATACAAGAATGCATGTTTTGGGAAAACAAGCAAATCTAGATAGAATCAATGCAATCCCCTCTAAAACCATCCAGCAAGAAGCAAAAAGATTAATTTCATAAATGTTTTTCGAATGCTTCCAAAATATCAACACATGGACCGAAGAATATAAAATTTATCATTATTATCCTCAAAATTGTGGGGTTTGGACCAAAAGCAATCATCCTACCAAAAGCAGATCCTTTGACTACCTATCTATTATTTCAGAGTGGACTTATTGACACCATGTATATAATCAATACTCATATTCTTTCTGAGTTTCCAATCGGATTTATCCAAGCAGTCAAGAATTATAAAGACCGGTTTGCAAAGGATAGAGAAATATACATCAAAGTATGGAGCAGTTATCCTGTAGTCAAAGTACAAGATATAGTCAGAGATGCAGAAATCGTTCTATCAAGAATTGCATTTGTCACCATTGGAATTAGCAACGGCACCTATCCTCTTATTGACACACCTCCTAATCATTCAACTGATTGGGACTTGATCAACCAATTTAATCTCAATTGCATGGAAGGCGTTTACCAGCAAGCGATGTGAATTGACACAGATTCCATGATTCACAATTATTAATGGTCTCTTCCTATGAACAGCCTATACAAAAAGAGACATTACAATTAGTCAAGCAATTTTTGAGCCTATTTAATCATCTCAAAGGCATTTTTACAACTCTTAATTCAAAAATTGTTATAATTATTTAATATGTGTTATATCTAATAATAGAGCCTTACAACCAATCAAAAATAATTTAGAGTTATCTCAAACACTATTTAAATTTTATGACTGAGAATTAAACTTTTTAAATAGAACACTAACTAATCATCAAATAAATACTAGTTATCATGACTGAACAAAATCAAGAATCAACTATTTTAGATGTCAAGAATTTAGAATTAACAAAATTAGAAAATCTGATAGAAAAACAAATAAAACAACAAGAACAACAATGTGGTATCAGAGCCTGGTTTATAAGATTTGGTTTTGCCCTACCTTCAACTTGAGTTTTGGGTAGCAAAGTAGTAGCAAAGCTTACAGGTGACTCCCACGTCTTGTGTTCGAGTCGCAGTAAAAACCATTCTGCGTTCCAATAGTACTGGGGGAGTATGGGCTACCTCAAAAGCATTGGCTGTCGCAGAAACATGGTGGGTTTATAAGATTTGGTTTCGCCCTACCTTCAACTCGAGTTTTGGGTAGCAAAATGATCATGGAAATATTTTATTTGTCAGCAACTACAAGGACATCTTCAACATAAATGTCCATATTGTCCCTCAACCGCCAATCACGAAAAAGATACCACTTTTTGGGGCTTTGTTTGCTATTCTTGTTGTTCTATTTGATTTTCTAATTTTTTCAATTCTAAATTATCGATATCTAAAATAATTGATTCTTGATTTTGTTCAGTCATGATAACTAGTATTTATTTGATGATTAGTTAGTGTTCTATTTAAAAAGTTTAA